>VOMN01091100.1:0-35261 GCA_014899125.1 Orchestia grillus | reverse complement strand
ATAGCTGAACAATGGGCATTATTAAGCTATAAAAGGAAAACAGAAGAATTAGAAACCAAAAGGAAACCAGAAGAGAGATGAAGAAAAAAAGATAATTAAATACAGAAAAGTAGAACTGTTTAAGAAGAGTAAAAATTAATAAAAGAATTACTCGTAAATTCACGCGAACGACAGAATGAGATAATGAGTGCTAAGGTACTGAAGGAACTTGGCTGCCAAACATCAGCCAGGAATAGAAATACCGATTGGAAATTTTAGGTATAGGGCATTTCCTCGTTCGCTGGAAAGCTGACGATTAACGATCCAAGTCCGTATCCTAACATTTCCCCTTAGTCGTGATGTTTTCAAAACATTCAGAAGATAGAAAAGTTAGTAGAATATTTCATGCGTACATCTTTTCATCCAAGCTAGTCGTCATGAAAACTACCGAGTCCCTTTCAAATTTTTTTCTGGAATTACTGGAAAATCTATCACAAAATCGCAAGCTTTGTCAGAGTCAGACTGGCATGAGCCAATTCTTGGTGTGGACAGTCTGTGAAGAGACTGGCTAACATTCAAGGCACTACATGTAGTACATTTAGTACCATAGTACAGGGTGTGACTCGCTACAACTGGGGCCATCAGAGGGCAGGTCAGTGACACCACATGCGTTGTGGTAATTCAAATTATATCGAACTATTCAATCCATCTTCAAACTTGGACTGGTAAGGTGCAGAGACAAAATAGCTCTTCCTAGAATTTTCAAAGAAGAAGAAGGGTTTCCCTTTCAGATGTCGTAAACAGACGGCCCCTGTAGGGCCCTCAGTAGGACTGAGCAGCGATCCCACATTTATTTTGGTTGCCTCATTGGAACTCTGAGAATTGAATGACAGCAACGGGGCAAATTAGGGTCAACACTTCAAAGGAAATTGCGGTGGCTGAAGAGATGACCAACACTCGAAGGCTCGTCGAGAAAATATCAAGAGGTGGTGGACATATAACGCCGAGCCTGTGTAAAAATGATAAAATTAGAAGCGCGTGGAGTTTTCTTGAGAAGATGAAACACTGCAAGCGCAGGCGTCTGCATCGAGATCAAAACTCATCAGTGGCGGAGGAAAGTTGGAGTACTTAAATTTTCTTACGAGGAAATGGTACTCTACGAAATGTTACTTAAATTTTCACACGCGGAAATGTTTAAGGGAAACCGAAAGAGTGTGGGTACGCAGGTACACAATTAGATTGATTGACGCTAACAATATGAAGAAAATACAATTCCCCCTGAATCAAATGAAATTCCATGATAATGCTAAGCGATTATTTTTAGTCGCACTGAATGAACTTATTACGGAGTACGGTACTGTTGATGATAAAAAGAATGGGACTCTAAATAATACAGCGAAGTACAGTATTGTAGATAACACAAAGTACGGTATTGTAGATAATTCACGGTACGGTATTGTAGATAATTCACAGTACGGTATGGTAGATAATACACAGCACGGTACGGCAGATCACAATACAAAGTACGGTACTGTAGATCACAATACCAAGTACGGTATTGCTGATCAAGAAATAGACAATTAAGCGATTTTTTATTGATAAGACAGATAAAAAAAGAAAATACCTATGCTGAAGGACTAATCTAAAACTCGTATCTCCATTTGCACCAACTCTAACCAGATAAAAGATAATACAGAAAACAAGCATGAAGAGATTTAGATCCAAGAGATTAGAAATATTTGATAACGTAATCAGTCAAGTGGACAAGAAGTTTGACCTAGCATCGGAACTACATACCGTCACCCATATTTGTACTACTAACTATATTATAAATACACATATAATAAAGCAGATATACCATGTAAGGGAGTCCCACGGGACGATCAGAGTCGCGTATGTAGACACGAAAAGCAGCGTATGCATTAACCCGAATAGCGAACGGGGCGAGGGCGCTGTGTACACTACAGTGAGATCGTCCTACGTGTAGTACATTAACTCGATTTATGCGTAGTTTGGGATTAAAATATTCCGAGTGCGACATCCAAAATATATTTTGGGAAAAGAAGAATATTCCAATGAAGCCGGAACCAATCAAACACACTGGCTTTAATTGGTACGACAGAAGCACAACGTACTCGAAAACTCGAGTAAACTGACTTTAGGTAAAGTTGACGATTGCTCAAAAAAAATTGTGAATAGCTCATTTTATGTATTCATTAAGAACTAAGTGCCTCTTCTTTTGAGGGTGTAAGAAAATAAAAGTCAGAAATTAAATAAGAAAATTCTTTCTACTATCATGTATGAAAATTTTTTAGATACACTTTCCGCCAAGGTATTCTATGGGATCTATTTTAAATTTAGGAAAAAGAATTTTAGAGTTAAAAGGCGCGTTCTGAACAAAATGAAACTGTAACTTGAATTAAAATGTTGTCGAAAACCCCACGTACGTACGAGATCGCAAAGCCGGGAGTCTACAAAAATCTTTCTAGCAGGACGAAATACATGAACGAGAAAATTTAAAAAGATATCGTACGTTGAATATAAAGGAATGCAACAAGGGCAGAAAGCTCTTTCTAATCGCGAATAAACGTCCGGCAGATGAGCATTAAGATGGTGAGACGGTGTCGCGTCTGAGCAGCGAGATAACCTGTACTAAAATTGTCACATGAAACTAAGGGTATCCTGAAAACGATTCGTGCTTTGCGGATTTACGGGGTAACTCTGCTGCAATAATTCTTAGTTTGCATGACTGGACAATGCTAATGCAATTCTATAAAATAAGCTTGGCATTCTTCAATATCGGGAAGACTATCTCTCTAAAGCTACTCGACCGATTTCAAGGACTAAGTTTAACAGCGCTATAATACAAAGGGTTCTGCCTTTCTCGGGTTATTTTCCTAATGGAGGCTATGCGAATGCGTTCAGGAATACAGCTTTATTACACATTTTTATAGGCGATTTGAAGTGCAGCCAAATTTATGGACATATAAATCTTAGCTTTGTGTACAGCTCGCAGCTCGGGCCTCATTGTTTAGTCTTGCACACACAGTCGCAGTCGAGGCGGAGTGGGGCAGGCGGCTGCAGAATTAAACAAAGCTCAGGCGGCTCAAATGAAATGAATAAAACCAATATACGGTTTCCTTGCCAGTGCAATAAATCGACAACCGCTCGACCTCAGATTTGGTAAGAGGAATGAAAAGGCATTGAAGGAAAGGTGAGGGCATGAACTGGATCAGGCGGCTTTGGGAAATTTAAGGAGATGCAAGAAACATCGTTCACATAAACGATAAGAAAATAGAGCCTCGACTAATGAAATGAGAACGTAGGGACTGCGAGAATGTTATCACATGACCTCAGGATCAGCCGACGCAAAGGAAGAAAGGAAGTGAAAGCTGGAACTCGTATTTCTACCCACGAAGTCGAGTGAAAAAAGGAACATGAGAAAAAAAGAATACAATAAAAGGAATATGATAAATTAAGAAAAATAAAATACAATAAATATCAAATACTGGTTAAGACATAAAAAGGCAAAACACTGAAAATTAAACAAAGAAGAAGAAAAAGAAGAAAAGGTACCCGATAACCGAACTAGTCAAATAAAAATAAGAAACATGTGAGAATGAAATGCAATTCTAAAAATGAAGCGTAGAAGCACAAGGAATAAGATAACGGCCATATAAGAAATGTTTCACTAGGTTGGAACTGATCTTGTTGGGGAAGGAAAAGGAAGTACAAGATACGATGCGACCTTGGTTGCATCAGTAGCGTCTAGACTTACAACTGAGCCTATCAAGATCCGGGACTTGAGGTGTGACATGAAAGGGTAATGGATGATTAACCCATTGTCAGCGGTTACTCCCGAACGATTACGCCAATTAAATGAAAAAGGGATAAAAAATATTAGAAATGTTTTTTCTACGGAATCGATTGGTATCTATACTGCATATATGCATTTACGTATACACCGGATCTCCATGTCTGAAGCATATAACCCTCATCAAAAACTTCATGTTTTACACGCCTATGTAGTACTGCTCGGTTGGTGAACACTGGTCTATCAGCACGAATAAGTTGATCCACAATATAATTCTAATTAAAATATTACGACACGAAAGGAAAAAGATCACAACGCCTTAAAACTTCGTACGAAAAGCGACTTGAATTGTGACTAAATCTTCATTTCGAGAAAAGCCAGCTACTTCAATTTCCGCATAAAATTTAAAAGAAAGCAAAAATACAAGGATCTTGACAGGTACGGTGAATATTAGGATCATAAACAATAACCGTTCGCAATTCACCTTGATCACAACTCGCCAAAATTTTCGAAAAATATTTCAGCGACGTAAGATGGCTGGCGACTCTTTCTTGGACTCGACTTGTGCACGGCGCTACTTTCACTACAATTGCAGGGTAATTAGCCAGGCCTAGTTTCTCATACATGACAGTCCGCACGTTTTCACATTTTGGTGACGCAACGCAAGTTGGAAACCGAGCGTCGCAGGGCGGGTCTTGAAACGGCAAGCGTCAAGTAGGCGGCCGAGGTGCAGGCAACCGCTGCGCCTCTCGTGGGACGCCTGCTACCGCAAGGTAATTCATGCAAGGTAATTCACTCATGGTATCGATATGGTTTACCATTGGAAGGTAGTCTGAATAACGAGACCTTGTGCTACTGTTCATCTTCAAAAAATTGCACGAACCTTACAGCATCCAGCGTTTCACTGGTGAAACGATGGAATAAATAGTTTTATCTTTTAATCGTCTCCGTTTTGTTCATAACCACGATAAATGTGGACTCAAGGGCGTAAAATATGGATGTTTATTTCATGTTTTGTTTATTTAAAAATATTAGTTTTTAGGTTTGACCACAAAAAATCCTCGGTTCACAGTGAACTCGATTCATATTGAATTCGGTTCAAAATGAATTTATGAACGACTATTATAAATTTATTAGCTGAAGTAGGTAGCCATTTACAAATTCATTATATCGAACAATCTTCGAACTCAATTCTTCTGAAATGAAAAATAATTCAAACTCCCTGTTACATCTCAACCTGGAATACTCGGCAACTTAACACTATAAAGAGAAGCTGAGCCATGACATTAAACGAAATGCATATTTTTCTTTTAACCAATTTTTTAGACTTGCTCGGAATTTAAATTGAACAAAGGCGCAAGCTTCGCTTCGTCAAAATCCCGGAAAGGCGATGAACATTTAGGAATAAATACTCGAAAGGATCGAAAGCCACCCGCTGGCACTGTGAATTCTTATTTCACTAACTAATATTAACTAATATTATTGGTCGGCTGAAATCTACAATGTTTCGAGAAAGAGGGCGAAGAGCAGGTGCTGAGTTAAGGTATTCATGAAGTTGAGGATTTATGGTGATGAGGAAGGCCTCACATAAACATTATTTGAATGAGGAATTGCGAGTTCTGACTGAATATTAGTAGATTATAATTTTTCAAAGCTACCCACAAAAAGACCGCTTATATTTAACATGGGAAAGGTATTACACTGATTCTCCGAACTATTTGTTCTACATTCACAGGTTGTCGTGCGCGAGTTCTCATAACGTATTTTCCAATTGATTTTATAAGAGCCTTTGTTTTAATCATGAAACATGAACTTCGGGTTTCATTAGATTCGTCTTCATTATTAACAAGACCCAACTTTTAGTTGAACTTGAGTTCAGCTCATAGAAAGTTATCAGAACTTATTTAACTTATGACTCTACGGATCAGTGGTACATCTTCGAATAATATGTAAAAATAATGAACGCTATATACCAATGCAGGTGCCCTAAAAGCGAAACAAAAAGCTCAACTAATAAGATAAATTTCTAAGGAAAAGGTTTGTAAATAAATATTATGAAAAAGTGTAGAAGATAAACCCTCGTCAAGATAAAATTCAATGATAGAAACGACTAAATTCAGTCCGTGAGAGGCGGCGACTTCAGTATGAAGCACACAATGATCGGTCGTCTATAAGTTAACGCATGCTATAGGGCGAAAACTTGCATTATTAGATCATGAAAATTTGAGGCGTTCATTTAAATTTCACGGATTCATTTTCCGCGTGGTCATAAAAACGATCAATCACGACACACTAACTTGACACAGGCGGAAGCAGACGTCATTTAACATTATAATGCGCATTGATTCATTCACGTTCAACCCATGAAAGATTTGGCAAAAAGACCAGGAATATATTAAGACAACATCGCTCCACATGAGCTGGTTCCTGTTGATAAAGCGATACATCGTTCTCATGCATTCGGAAATTCTGTTTAAAACAAAAGATGTGCATCGGAGTCGCGTTGTTCTGTTACTTCTCAATAAACGCTCTAGTTCAGGTGGTGTGAAGAGCAATTTGCTGGTACTCCTTCCAGGTGATTTTATCAGATCGTTAGGAACCGCAATTTATAGTGACAGCCGATATTTTTTTGGAGAAGAGCACATGAATGAAGAAAATTAAAAAATACCGTCGCAGAAGAATTGAAGATATTTGAAAGGTCTCAACTCGCAACAAAAAACATGACGGGAATTAGTTCTCGTACATCTGAATTATGTTGAATGTTATTTACAGAAAATCATTCGGGTGAACCCAAACTAAGTAAGTAGACTTGAACCCTCGTGAAGATAATTTCTTAAGTATCCACTGTCCAATACAAGATAAAAATTTAGAAAAAAGATTTTAAATATATCGAGGTGAAAATCAATGTTAGAATGCGCAACCATACGCAGGCCAATATGATTGGCTTAGTGTACGGAGTATTCTTTGAACCAACATGAAGAAGGTGCCGTGGACTTCTTTAATATGAAGTTAATCCAATTCGTGGCATACATGCTACTAAGGTTTGCATGACACTGCCTCATTTCGAGCACTCAGACCTTGTTTAGCATTAAGAAGTGAGAATAAGAAATTGAGCAGAAACCACGGCTAGTAATGAGCAAGAAAAACCCGGGCTCGACGATAACGGAAATCACTAAAACCCTCTGCTGATTTCAAGCCATTCTCTCGTAGAATTATTGACAGGGTTCAAGTAGCTGAATAATGAGACCAGGTTTTCCGTACAAAATTGAAGCGAAGTATACTGTCACGGACAGCACTCGGGTCCAGCATAAAATAATGAGCCAGGCATGCGAGCTTTAACTTGAATCATTAAAGCGGCGACGGGCAGTCCACACCGCACCCTTTGAAGTTGTCTTGGCCGCGGATAGTAGGGGGAAATCAAATTATTTTCCCAGTAGAATCCCGCACTGGAAATTGCCAACTGTACATCGAAAGCAGAATGTATTGAAGTGTCGTCTCTTCGGAATGAAGTTTTGATTCCAATCTTTTAAATAATCAACTCCGCCAGGTGTTGCCGAGACACCGTACTGCACATTCTTCGTTTGGATAAAGCCCGTTGAAAAACACTTCCAGGATAACAAGGAAACTAAATAATAAAAGGTTGACAGACAATTAGACTCCGTAAACGTGTTCGTATGAGAGATAAGCTGTCACCAGGGTATAGGATCGCTAAATAATTTTTGAATTTTGCTTGCTAATTATTATTCAGCAAAAATAGAGCGTGAGACACCGATCTCTGCACAGTCTTAAATCGGCACAGCAAGCAAGAGCCAAATCTCCTCACTTGGTTCTTACGACAAGCATTTTCTACACTACTTGATGCTTCCTCTAACTAATACCGCTCTATGCGGAGGACGACTTGATAGAGCGGGTTGCCGGCTAAAACCGATCTAGCGCTTTATATCCGGGGAGCGACTACATTTAATTGATCTCCATAGATTTGGCTGTTAATGAACGCCAGTTATCGGTATTAGTTGAGCGTAAGATGTGAACGTTACACACGTGTATCACATGTGTGCGTGCGTGTGTGCGTGTGCGTGGCACACCTGTCAGCACGACCCCCATCCCGATTTATATACGCACGAGGCCGTGAATTAAAAAAAAGACCGCTGAAACGACACGACTTCACAGCTGCTTCAAAGAAAATATGCTGATTGGCATACGTGTGATCCGAAAATACAAAATAAAATGCAAATGAAGAGTTTGAAGTCTTCACCCCGAAATAGAATTCATTTGATTGAGTGCATATTTATCGATAAAAGTATGTTGATTTAAATTATATTTTTTTTCTTGATAATTTTCAACGGATGGAACTTGAAGGCATTTGCAAATTATAGAGAGAAATAAATTTAGAAGTATAAAATTATCCCAGTTTTACACGTTCAGTATTTGGTATGTACACGCTCACTGGTGCAAAATTTCTACGAAGAAGAAATACAAATAAACTTCCAGGCCGCTGAGAGGATAAGCAGGTGCACATTATCGGCTTAAATAAATACGTGAGCGTTTGGGTTACTTCAAGTGTAGCCATACGCGTACGAGCAAGGCTGGGGTGTCGCATCCCGTCCTTGGCAGGTATGTGTACACATACAACCACTGTGCAGCCTCGACTTTTATGAACATGCCTACGCTTACGAAAAACTCGCTTAACGAAGATGAATTTGTAAGAAAATTCGTTTCTAATTACGAATTAAACCGATTGTTAACTTGACGTTAGTCACCGGAGGGAATCGAAGATGGTTAGTTCGAAAGCCGCGTGTGAATAAAATTAACCTAACCCAAGTTGGCACCCCCCACCAACCCAAGTGACTAACGCTAATGGTGAGTCGAAATGAATTTGTTAGTGAAAACCAGCTCTGCGCAAATTTTGTTGGTATGATGAGTTTTTCGTGCATGAAGATAAGTTCCCAACTTGAGGTTGCAGTGAACTTGTTTCCATGGCACCGTAATCGCTGGAACCATCAGCTCCCAAGGAGTTCATTTTACAAATTTTAGACACTCGCCAGACTCCGTCTGCATCGACTGAAATTCACCTCTTTGCTCGACTAAGATTTTTGACATTCCTCAACAATTGCAAGCACTCGGACGATCAGTGCAAACTACGACTTATTATTCCACCACCCTCATCTCTGTCCCGCAGCCTCATTCTCTGGGCAGTGAACAATTTATGCAATTTTTGTCAAGTTGAAAACATGGACCCGCAATCGGAGCTGAAGTTGAAGTCGGAGCCAAAGCCCGGCGAAGTCATGGCTCTGGAGTCAGAGTCTCGGAGCCAGAAAAGTTTTCAATCTGACCCTACACCCCTGCTACACAGGTCACATGGTGGGCACATGTACTAGACAGGTCACTTGATAGACCTAACAGCCAGTCAGGTCTCATAACAGGTACGTATGACGGTAATACTACTGAACTTAGTACATCGAATTATCTGATGCAACTTTTCCTGCTGCAAAAAATAATTTTGAGGAGTGTGAGTAGACGGATGTTCTCCAAAACTCAGGTTTACGCACATTTCCTCGATGAAACATTTCTACGCGTGCACTACCTGCAACTGTGCAATCTTGGCAAGCTACGCTCGTGATAATTGAAACTGGAACTTTCAAATTAAAACCAAAATGGAATCGGTGTAAGCATTTTAGGAAGCTTCGTTTGGCAACACGAAACAGTTCACCGCTAACGTACCTAAGCGAAATAAGCCAATTTAATTTTCGACCAAATAACCCCAGAAAAAATTTCGTGTAAAAAAGTACGTAGCAATTGTCGATCCTAACTCGCAAGTAGTTCCACAAATTTTAGACATTGGTTAAACTCCGTCTGCATCGACTGAAATGAACCGTTTTATCCAGCTGAGATTCTTGACATAAAAATTGTAACGATCAGAGGATTTTATTGATTTGCTTCAAAAGCATGAATACAATCGTAAATAGTCGATTAATACCCAGAGAGGGAAAGGAAGGACAAATTAACTTGATTAACATATTGTACAACCAAAAATTTATCGAGTTTATACTTCCAAAATTGAAAAACTACTCGCTAAGCCAAGACTGCTCATTCGTCCTCGTCAGGGAAAAGCTCAACAGAAAACTGCTGTGGAAATGAAGCATCGAGTTTATTATGATGCTTTCGTACTTAATCTATCGGTAATATAATGCAACTTTAACCGGGAAATCAATAAAAATATTAATGATATAAATCATCAAGTTTAAAAAAGTCATCGTCGTTGAAAACCGCCCTTAAAAATGAAAAGATTCGATGATTCATTTCATTTTTTGTGTAAATTATGAATTATAGAATCTCCAATTTTAAATTGTTCTACGAGATTGAGCTCTCAAGTTAAATTAACTACAATGTACGATTTCACCTACAAGCTTGGAAACTGAATCTACTCAATTAAATCACTGTGAATAAATTTGCCTGGAGATTGGTTCATTATTCTGAAAAGGACATTTTTAAAAATTTCCATCACATTCGAGTGCCAGCCACATCTAAAAGCGTTTATTTATCGCGTACGGATTTCCTTCATTATAAACATATCATATATACGAAAGGACGCAACTCAACAGGCTTCTAGTCAGTTAAATATTCATGAAAAAACTTGTTCGCAACCGATCCTCGATCTCAACATTTTAATATCCGGCCATCCAGTGATATAAATTCACTTTTTCTTGACAATCTAGGTACTTTATTCATAATTATACAGATAATCTAAATGCATTAGAGCGAGTGAGAACGTCTGATGAATATTTATTAAAATGGATCATCGGCCATACTTTTTAAAAAGTTTTCTGAAATTATTACAATCAATTTAACTAAAGTGAACGCATCCTGGAGATATCCAACAAAACGAGCTAGGATATTTTGTCGCTTACATCATCGTAACATACGACGTAATACTCTTAAAAAATATCTTGAAGGACTATAAAAATAATATAATTTTGGAAATTTGAAGACAGAAAAGTGGAAGCGCATGGAAAAAATGAACAAAAATACTTGAAAGATGACGTAAGTTACATTTAGGTTAAGCTGTAAAACAATAATTTCGAAATAGGTTTTAAGCAAAATAATTCAATGGCGAAAATGTTTAACTAAAGCGAAATGAGTGTACCATGGCGAGGTATAAATTTCGTGCCATCGTCCCATGAAGTCACCCAGCGACGGAAGTGAACGAAATTTCGAGAGCGGGGCGCACTGACCCAACCACGCTGGCGCAGCTTCCAAGTCCAATAGCCCCCTCAAAAATGCACTTTTCATTTTATAAAAAATACCCAGAGCACCGTCAAAACCTGCCCATTAAGACCCGCAGGTCAGAACCGGCGAAATAATTTTTATAGATAGACATATTTTATTTATATGTATTATAATAAATGGAAATTTCAATGCCCAAGGAGGTATCCTGGATAACGAGCGAGGCTGAGGCGGGACCAGGCGGAGCTAAAGCGGGCGTCAGTAAACCAGCCGACCGCAACTCATTTTAAAACGGAATTACTTGTTGTTTCTGTCAGAGATCGTGAAGCACCAATTGAAACATTATGTTAATTCTGCATTGCCAAATTTAATTAATTAGACTTATTAACTAAAAATGCGCAGGTCAAAAATACGGGATGCAGACTGACTGAGCAACGCACATTTCCTGTTTTCATGCATTTGGCTGGTCATATAAATGATTGCGATAGCAGAATTAATTGATCTAGATTATTTTGATAGACTGCCTTATTATCGAGGGCAAAAATCAACTGAAAATGAAAGATCACGATTCATAACGCTGCGATTCGACTATGCGTTGTTAAAATTCGACATAATTCTCAGCACGCAGTAGAGCTGTAAGCCAATGAGGGTTATTAAATAAAAGAGTTTATCGCCCATTTCACTGATGCCAACCGAAAGTATTTGCAACGTCAAATTTATACGCAGCTGCAAGTCGCAAGTTCTAATTCCATTACTCGACCATTCACATGAACTTCATTATTGGAAACAGATATTTGCGAAATATGAAACTTGAAACTGTTGGGCAGGCAAGCCGAAGTTTTGAAGTAAGACCAGCAAATAACGGCAAGGTGGGCCAATTTAACAGCAGAATGATGGAAGTCCATTTCGTAAACTATAGAGGAACAATGACACTAGATTTTAACTTTCAAGACTGTGAGCTATGCAGGGGGCATTTTATGCGGGCGAACTCGGAGTCCGATTCGGAAGGCGGCTTTTCTTTTAAATTTGCGCTGGACGCGTGATTATCGATAATGATTTTTGCCGGTCACAACTCAGTTCAGAAGAATAATTTGGCTAAATATATGCAAAAAACGAGACTTACGTGAGGCCTCGTTTGAAAACTAAAGCGCACGAATGAGACGCCGCATCGCCCCAGCTGTAATTAAAGATTTCGATCGCGGCCACGCAAACTTAGTTTCGAAATACACACCTTCTCGCACTCAAGCCGAGCCCAGCTCTCCACGAAGTAACTTTATAGTTGATAAGGAAGTTTGCCTCGAGATTCCTTGGCAAAGAACAAACATGGGCGCCGGGGCAGTTGTTAGTTTTCGTTTTCACGGCGAGTTGAGCCGCGGGAAGTGTAAAGAAACCTCAAACGTCGAAACCTCAGCTTTGAAAATACAGTAGAAATTTAAATTCACACCTTCCTATTTGAGGATTACAGGATCTAAGACGGTTAGAGGAATTCGTTTATTTGAGAGCTAATTAAACAGGGAAACCCAAGCAAAGTTTACTTGCGGGTAGACGGCGATTCAAGTTTAAATTTACAGATTCACACTATTAATTTGGGGTGGTCAATCCTAGCGAATAAAAATAGTTCCCGATAAATAATTAAACCAAAAACATAGCTAATTAGAATTCTCAGATATAACGATGAAGAGTTAATGATAAACAACACAGCTCTCTACTTAGTTGAGGGTACTCACCCTTTCTTCCTCGCGGATCATTTCAGCAATACCGGGGCGAATCTCGAAATCTTCAGGTGACTGGTGGTGGCGCGCCATGGCGGGATGGTGCATGTTGAGCAACGGCGACAGAGGACTCAGTGGCGGCAGATGAGCGAGATGAGGGGGCAAGTGTCCTAAATGACCAGGAGGGGGCATGGCCCCGGGCAGGTGGGCAGCTAAGTTCGACAAACTCGAAGCTAAAGACGCTGTAGGAGAATTGACCGCTGCGGACACGTGAGGCCCGTTTCCGTGAGAAGAATTCTGGCTTGACGTCGATGACCTGTTGAAGCTTGCCTGAGAGAAGATCGGGTCCAGGGTGGTGTCCAGGAAATCCATGGCCATCGGAGGCGACAGGTCCGGAGATGTGGAACGACTCCGATTTTGGAGGAGAGCGTCATCCCCACTGTACCTGCGACGTTTTCTGGGCGCCTCTTCCCCAACTCGAGACCGAGGCGGTGGGGAAGATGAAATCGTAGTTTCTGGCTCATCACCTTCACAAACCTCCGTCAGACCTCGGACTTTGAGCGACTCGGCCACTCTCAGAAGCCCAGCAAGTTCATCTTGAGAAACGTTTATTTCTCCCTTGTACATGAAGTCCACAACGGCTTTCAGCTCACACCACTTCACCCCCTGCAAGATAATCACAGGGTGGGAACAGTCAGATTCCTTCAATATTGTCTGGAAGTACGGCGAGCAGGCGGCCAGCACCACACGGTGAGCTTTGATGCTTTTCTCGTCACATGACACCGTCACGTCCACAAACGACTCTTTCTCAAAGAGATGCAAGAACGTTTGCTGGAGGTTGCTTCGGAAATTATTCCAGCGCAGGCAGAACTGTTGACTCGTCGAATCTCCTGACGTTGTGCTCTGGTTCACGCTGGCGGTCCCCTGGGCTGCGGACGTAGGAGTTGGAGTCGACGAAGCGCTGTTTGTGTTGTTCGTAGAACTAACAGAAGTCGGCGCCGCGGCTCCGAAAGCCATGGGCGACGACGGAAGGGACATGTCACCTAAATTTTGGTGTTCCATGGGAACGAATTGCAGTCACTTCCACCAAGTTTGTTACTCACAGATTAGCACTCGACTAGTACGGGATCGATGTCGGTTGCAATCGACTCCTAAAACTTTTCACTTTTGTCCGTAACTGAGATTTTCATTTCGATATTTATGCGTTTCCAGAAATATATAGTCAATCGTGCACATTTTCCACCGGAACAAGTTTAATGCATCATTAATGAGCTGGAAAGATTCAACTATAAATGAAAAGCGCTGTGACCTGAAATATGTGATACTTTGGTCGAGGTTAGCGCGTGGTCGAATCTTCTATCAGCAGACGGAGCGCGATGCCACCAACGAGCCGGCTACGATAGCACTAAGAGACTGATAGACATACAACCCCTCTCACGACTTGGAGCACACTGACCCCCTCGTTCCCTTCTCACCCTCACGAATGAAACACGTTGCCAGATGCACGATGACATGCAAGCTTTAATACCTTCAGTTTACGTTCTATGTTGCATATTATTATGCGCGGGCTGATGAATGATTATATATTCGACTGTTTTAGAAGAATTCTGCAGCTGTGGATGCCGAATGTTGTCAGAATGTCGAAAATTTAGTTTTCGTAACAATTTTAAAATATGTGTGTTTTTAAAATGCATATGCATTAATCTGAGAAATAGTTGATATTTTCTTATTATATACTATTGCAATGAGTGCATTGAAAAAATAAAAGATGTATAAGCGCATCAGCCAACAAAACCAATCAAGCCAGCCTAA
The DNA here is from genome assembly GCA_014899125.1 of Orchestia grillus. Classification (NCBI taxonomy): domain Eukaryota; kingdom Metazoa; phylum Arthropoda; class Malacostraca; order Amphipoda; family Talitridae; genus Orchestia; species Orchestia grillus. The sequence goes on along the minus strand of VOMN01091100.1, from coordinate 20,720 downwards.
CCGCCCAACAGGGCCGAAACCTATCCATACAGAACATCAAAAAAACGCGCAGAGTTAAAATTTCTGGGAGTGTTTGGCAGATATTCATCCAAGTCCCGCCTCCAGTTCCGCCTCCCAGTCCGCCTACCGGCCTAACGCGCCCGCGACTGAATCTACCGGAGCGAATCTGCACGTGTTGACACTTGCCGCGCGTGCGTCGCGGCGAGAGGGTGTATGTAACGCTCGGCTCGCTGTGCCGTGCCGGGCGACTCAAACATCATACTCGAAGCTAAGGTTGACTATCATAATCAAGCTAATTTTGGGCATGTTTGGGTACGCTTCAGGAACTATGGCATAGTACAAGTGTAAAATTTTAAAAGCGATAGTGACCATGAGGGTACGATTTCGAGCGTGAGGGCAAATTCTTTCGTCAATCGTCCAAATGCGTAGCTTTCCTATTGAGGGTTGATGTCTAATGAAAATGTAAAGACAGCTCCAACTTTCTGACTGCTTGTGTACGGTTAACTATTGCGCGAAGCATTGGTCACTATCAAGGCAAATGTTATCATCGTAAGCATCTATTATGACGTCATGCAGCGTGTCTATCCTTCCCAGCCGAAAACTTCCAGGAGGCGCAGAAGAACAAGCACAGATTTTGGCAGCACTTCCGATTAGGGGGACAATTTCCAGAGGCCAAAAGAAGGACGCTTACTTTTCACCTCATGTAAGCCTGTTGAATGGAGGGTTGATGTACAAAGAATTGTATAATGCACGGAAAATATACCAAGCGGTGGCGCAAGACGGAGGGTAGGGTGCTCAAAAACACGACTGTCTTGCCTAAAAATAAAGCAGGACGTCTGACCAGGCGATTCCCTCCGTATTTTTTGAAGAGGAATGTTTCGTTCAAAGAAGAATTCACTTCTAGCTAAGTTACCTCGGCTATAGATTGCATTTAAAGGCTTTTATCTTTTGCACCCACTTCGTTTCTTTGAATTTCAATATCTTTTTCGCTATCTATTCTTTGCGTTTTCTTCCTCGATCATTCTTAACTTGCTGTTTCTAAATTTTGGGATTCTGTGTGGGAACACACTTCGTGCCCTGATTCCCCGTTCTTTAGATCGAATAGTATTCTAAATGGTCTCCTTTCTTCACTCTCTTTGAATCACATTTCGAGTGTGCACCGAGCTTAGACCCATGACTGTAACACTCATTATTATATTAATAATGACAATACGAAATCTTCCAACGCCAAGCGATTCATGAGCTCTTGTGGATCATGACGTAATTGATGGAAGTCAAAATTACAGCCCTTGCTGTGGGAGATCACACTAGCCAGAGGATTGTATGCATAAGTGATGCAGCATCGATATATATACATATACATGTACATAGAGAGAGAGTCTTATTGTGGTGGAGTATAGGTAGTTATATTATCAGGTAGTTTGAAGCACTGCATGCATTTGCCTATCATATTTAATGATACATGGAAGACAACGATGTGGCATAACCTTTTAGATTTGATTTTCAATTAGTGAAAACGACATGTTTCCCACAAAATTTATCGTTGTAGATAAGTATCGTTTCAGACGAATTTTAATGGAAATATTTTTAACATGAAACCTTAACGAAATGGATCACTTCCGTAACTAAATGTAAGGGACGATCATGGCGCGCTGTTACAAATCCAGCGAAGCTCGATTGCAAAGCGATATGTATCAGGTGCGGCGGTAAGACACACTCCACGAAATGACACACATCACGAAATGACACATTTCACGAAATAACACACATCACGAAATGACACACATCACGAAATGACACACTTCACGAAATGATACACTCCTTCTATCACACACCCCACAAAATGACACACTCCCTCTATGAAACACCCCACGAAATGACACACTCCCTCTATGACACACCCCACGAAATGACACAANCACAAAATGACACACTCCCTCTATGAAACACCACACGAAATGACACACTCATTCTATGACACACTCCACGAAATGACACACTCCCTCTATGACACACTCCACAGAGTATCTAATCAGGAAGGTTTGCGCGTTGGGTCACCGATAAGAATGCCAAAATCATTCTTTCAGCAGGAAATGATTTCCAAAATAATTGGGCTCGTGAAACACACACAAGTTTGGCGACTTGTCCGCATGAATTGTACTCAGCGACTTGTAAACATAGGAAAAATGGAACAAAAAGTCATAGAAAAATGCGTACAGCTTATAATCTAGAGTGAACAGTTAACGCTTACAACAGAACTCACGCATTGCACTTGAAACGTTGAAATCGCTAATCACGCTGACGCAAATTATTACTAATTATTTTAGAAGTATACGTGACCCGCATCATTGATAGCTCACAAAAATGAGCACGTAATTTCTGAGTCCTGTGTTCATTTTTTGCGTCCCATCCATCAAAAAATTGAGGTTCTACAAACTTGCATTCAGCAATGAGTGTTATATCATTGCGCGTGTACAGATAACATGGCAGGGGATAATTAGCGCATCCTTGTGTAGTCGTGCTGTCAAAACTTATTTAACACCGAGGCATCCTCGTGCCGTCAAGATTAAGGATAAATCTAACGTGACGTACAGGGTATCCGAAAAAATAAATCCATTGATTTTAAATGTGAAAAATGTTATGTACCTAGGTACCGTGCCACTGTTACATTCCAGTATGTGTCTGCAGATTTTATCCCTTCAAAACGCAGCAAAATGCAAAATCCCGTCAAATGGTTCTGTATCATAGATGCATAATATTATTATTAATTTAAAACAGTGAATACATTTGTCATGCACCCTGTATAGTATAATATTCTATACCACTGAAACGAACTGCGTTTTCTGAAGCAGTCTCGTTGATTAGGAACGTGTACCCGAGAATCTGAAACCGTAAATTTTCTCGTATCAAATTCCTTCAGTACGATAATAAAAATAAATGGTTTCACACAAAAATGACAAAATAATTTGAAAACTTTTATGCAAAATTCCTAAAAGAACCTCATCTGTTCATCTGTGTGTCCGCCACACTTTTCAGGATTACATGGAAAGAAATTCAGTTCCAGTACAATGTATGTATTCTATTTCTCGAATGTTTCGTCAATTTCTCTTTAACAATTAACAAAAAAGAATGTGCGATAACTGCTTGACATATCTGTTCTATCATTTCATCATTTTTCTACTGAGAGATCATGAGTAAATCGTTTCCAAATACAAAGTATTTAAAAACCGAGCGTCGGAAGCTATGATACCATTCTCTTATTATTTATTTGACTCGCTACAACTATTCCATGATGTAGGCACACGTATAGTACATATAGTTTTGGATACGTGTTGTAGATAAAACAGTGGCAAGGGCTGAACGTTCTCGTAGATGAACCTACGATAGCAAAAATGGAATACGATAACGATCAGTTATCCGACGCAATCAACTGAATGTTTTTTTAACACAACCCTAGAACTACACTTCTTGTATCGGAACTCGATCGGAACATTACCCAAAACTGTCATTCATATTATTTTCAGCAGGTCTCATACCCTATTAAACCCTATATGCCTTAGTCTCATACCCTATTAAATGTTAACGCATCTCCTTCTTGAAACGCATCTCCTTTCAAGTTTAGTCTCCTTCTTGAAAGTTAACGCATTCTGGCAGTTTTGAGCAGATTATCTCTATAGGCGAGAAATTGACCAGTGGCCACTTGAAGATCTCGACAGTAATTGTGCACGGTAGCAACGTTCGTCCCAAAAGCGGTCTTAGTGACCGCGCTAGTGCGTTGCCACTGCGCTGCTGGCGAGTGAACTCAGGGAAAAAGGTTAAGAAACTGTGAAAAACATGCACCGAGTCTTAAAAGGGTAGTACCGTAATGATCTTTAGTTTAGAATATAGATTGGCTCTCCGTTGACGTGAATTAAGGCGTGCGTGAAATTTTGAATTGAGACATGGGAACTGTGGCAGCCAGCAAACCAGGGCTGCTAAAGTGACGTTAAAAGTGACGTTAACAGTACTAACAGTGCTCTGAAATACTCGTATTGCTCTAGCTATTTTAGAGGTCGATACTCAAGAACTTTTTCAAGTTAGGAACTTTATGCTCGCAATGATCATAAGTTTGGAGAATGACGACTTCATAAGCAAATTCTATTAACATTCAATCATTCATTTTGTCAAGGGGGAGCTCTCGTCTATCGTTGAAGTCGTCCCTCGATTGCTGCGGCGTGAAAATCATAAAATTATTTTTAAAATTTCAGTGACTGTAGCAGATAGTGAAACAGGCATGGGCAGAAAAAAGACGAAAATGTCGAACCAAAAATGTTTCAAAATTTTTTTTAGCAATAGGTGAAGTTAAGAGGCGCACGCCAACTCACATGGGTGAGGTGCAGAGCTCAAAACGCAAGTCTAACTCAGCACCAACTCTAAGCCTCCTGGTGATAACGTTCCAGTAATTCTACAGCGAAAAGGTGGGACCTCTGCAGCGTCATTTACTCATTAATGTTGGCACGAGTGAACACGATCTCTCTCAGGAGAGGAGTGCAAGAATTGTGAATGTAAAATAATCTCTTTCATAACATCTCGCTCCCCAGGGGCGGGGAGACATGGACAGCGTTCGATCGTTCGAACTAAATTTTCGCTCTCGAGTTCAGTGCTCCAGAAAAATCAGTAACATTGTTTAAAAGACTTATGAACTTTGGTTAAATTTTCAACATTGAGTTGAGATTATGTTTTTTTCACAATATTTAGTTACTTTCGACGAAGAGTATTGTTTTGTATAGTACTCGCAGTACATTGATTACTGCGCTATTGGCTTCGTGAAGTCGAATGAGTGCCGTGCCTGAACTTCTGAAAGTTCATTTGGTAATTGACAATTTTTAATTAGATATATTGTACGATTAATTATGTTTTTACTGAATTGAGTTATAAATCTAAAGGTATTGATGGAAAGCTAACCCTGGAAAAAGCATCGAAGTGAAGGTCCAGCGTGTAGATGTACGATTATAACGATTAAAATTTATAAGTAAGCAAAAATGATGTTCGTCTTTTGGTAAACAATACGTTATTGAATGTAAAATGAGTAAAGAATATAATCTAAGAAAATTTCACTATATGAAAACAGTAATAACGCATTACTGCATATATGAGCGGGAGTTGCGGTTAACACGAGAGGTGAATGAGTAGTGACATTATGTACATAATTATCGGCAGGCATCTTATACGAGAGGCGTTTCAGGAAACAAATCATAAGTGACAAAATATCCCTATTAAAAATCGGCCCGAGTATTTTTCGAAGTTTATAGACGTTTTTTGGAGCGTTCACTGTTCAGCAGCGCAGTGACAGTGCAGTGACGCGGTCGTTAAGTCCGCTTTACGGACGAACGTTGCTACCAAGGTCAATTACTGCCGCGATCTGCTAGCGGCCGCGAGCCAAATTCTACATTAAAGAGATAATCTGCGCAAAACTGCCAGAATACTTGCCTAAAGTCTTCAGCACAAGTGCGCTAATTTTTAATAGGTATCTTTTATACGTTGTTGTAAGTAATTTTTGTGTTGCAAGTAAACATTGCAGAACCTAAGCTAATTGCATTAAGAAATGAAGGGACATGCTGTCGTTTCGTCTCCTTCGCTGCTGGACACTTCGATTCCGAGATCGTTGGCTTCCTGAAAGTGGCCCGGCCATTCATCTTAAAGTTCAAAGAGAACTGAAGGCGGCCAGTAGTAATGTGGAAACCGTTTCCTACAGGAAACGACAATATCAGCTCTCGGACAGGTCGAAGATATCCGATTTTTTATATTTCGTTTCAGCTGCTATGGGAAAGGGCTTTAGAAAGTTCATGAGCACATTCAGCAGGGAGGTACAGGCTGACGAGGCCACCTTCAACAGTGTTGTTCATGACGACATCCGTTACAAGTCGTGTGTGATGTAGAAAACCCAGTTCATGCCTAAGAAAATCCGGGAAAATTCTAACCTGAACCAAGAGCCGATTGAGTATGATACTTGATACGAAGTAGTTAGCAATGTTTGGGTTCTCGGATACGGCCCCCAACCTCCCTTGATAACAACTTTTTGAACAATTACTCTGAAGGAGTAGCTGAGAGCCTACTAATACTCATCCACACAACACTGTGTGGTATTTACTGCCCGCAATTGTGAATGCCATGACAACAATCCCGGGCACTCACCTCATTACAGCCTGCGAATTGTTTCGAATATGCGCAGAGGCTGTTAATATTAACAGCTTTTACGCACATTCGAAACCATTCACAGGCTGTAATTGTTGTGGGCGAGTGGATGGGAGATTGCGATATCTGATATCTGTTTGTTTTCACGTGTACATAGCATTAAATGGTCATTAAATGCTCTAGCTCTAGTCTCTGCTCCTCTTTTCCACAGATTTTACTTCGTTCTCAAATACCTGGTACATCCTGCATACCACGTACATACTATGGAACAAGGGGAGCACTTTGTATAATTTAACTTTAACAGTGCCGCGCAGTTATTACTACCAGGAATTCCGTACTTTAGTGAGCAAACAGGGTGCGTATACTCTTAAGCCCTCTGTAGCCATTTGCTCATGTATGTTTGAACGAAAAGAATCCTAGGTATCTCCATCGATATTTCCATATATCAATAGATTTTATAAGTATTTTTCATACCTTTTGAATTGAACAAAAAGATTTATAAGAAATAAGAGCTTCCAAAACTTGTTTATAGTATTCCTCAAGCTTTTTTCCATGAAAGAGATAGAAATCTTACAGAGGTTTAAAGGGTTGAGGTCTGGAGAGAGCGGCGGCGGTCATCTGTGTGACGAAGGAACGTTTCGGCTCTGGAATTGATTTTTTTCTTGGACTCATTGAGCAGCCTCATACTTCGTTCACATTGTGAGACTCGAGTTTTGAGTGCTTATTAGCCGTGAGTTGTTTCAAAGAATTTAATGTTCATGAAATAATTTCCTAGAATCCACTAATAACCGAGTACCTCTTCAAGTTTTCAACGCAGATCATGTCTTAAAGTAACGGTATTGCTATTCACATGTGGTCACTTGAGACCATGTGAAATGTTTGTAAAGCAAACCTCTCTACTTCATGTTTGTGTACCATGTAAAGTGATAAACACGAACATGTTAGACTACATGGGTTTGAGGAAGATTTGATATCAGGTTGATCGTTTCCTTGAAAACTCAGCAGAGATCGAGCAGTTGCGTGCACTTATTTTCTTTTGGGTAACTTTGAATATTCCATGAAGAATATTTCTCGCAGCTTTTTGAGGCTCTGCACCGCTTCTGTCTACTTTGCGGCCCCATGGCGCGGTGGCTACGCGCTCTTTTCTCAAGTGAGGAGGCCAGGGTTCGATTCCCGGCTGCACAGATGAATTTTCGGGGAGTCACGGGGTGCTTCCCTTGGAAAAGGAAACATAAGTTCCATATTACTCACTTTACTGGCACGTCAGTAATTAATAAGAGTTTAGAACTCAGTGTTGTACAATGTGTCAATTTTATTGAAATAAATTTAATTTCTTTGCTCGCAGCATTTACCTTTGCGGGAATTAACGAGTGCTGGGGTGGTGGCAGGTGTGGGATAACCTTGACCTAGTGGTTTCCGTGCATCTGTAGCTCCGGCCTCGCTGAATCTTTTAATGGTTCTTTAGGCAAGCGGACTTTCGATTCAGTTAGACTGGCCACTGTAATTTCATAGAAAACTTCCGTGGACTTTCGAAAGAATCGATATTGTGGTAGTATCATATTTTTTTGATTTTGCTGTCATTTTCTTTGTGTTTCTCTTATTTTTAGCCAATTTATTCAGTTTTAAAAATTGTAATGAAAGGTTTGCTATCAGTTTGGAAACATGTTCAGCTTATTGGGTATTCGTAGTGGTAATTATAAATAATGCTCAACATCGCATCGATTTTGAAACTCATCACACTGAACACTCTCTACTTCAACAAGACGGCGCACTGATTTGAATGCATTCTTCGCTTGATGGATTGAAGACACGCGGCTAATGTTCTATCAGATTGAATGTGCTACAGCCAGCCTAATTGCAGAGTGTAGCTCAAGTAGTTAATCTAGGCAAAAAAGACATTTTTTCGCTCTAGAATGACTCCAGTATGCTACGTTCATTTCAGATATTATTGTGAATATTGAGAAGTAACTACTTTGTGTCACAATTGGTACATCGCTGACAAACTACTCTGCGTACCTCAACTGTGAACTAAGATTTGTACCAAATTGGCACATAGTATGCAAAAATATAGTCCAGGTTGTAGAACAATATTCATTTTTACCAATGATTAAGTTGTTGAAGCCTGGTCAGAAATGGGAATTTTACGAACGTTGCATGCTGCATTTTTTTTCTGCGTCTTATTTGATGATATTCGCACTGCAGCGCCAGACGCTTTGATCGAAAATTAAGCGTCACCAAATAAAGCGGCTGTGACATTCGTCACCGAATTTGTTAGAGGCCTGTAGATAAGAGGCCTCCAATTTGCCCGTAACAGCGTCATTCGCATTCCCAGGACCTTGGTGATAGCTGAAACTTTTGTCTTCATCTCTGTTTTTCGAGACGTTCGAATGCTGTTTGGTATTTGCCGGTTATCGAAGAAATATTTTCCTGAAATTATTTTATCGATGCTACTTTGGACCATATATACAAAATAATCCTGCAAATTCTGGAAGACAGCCAAGGTTCTGAAACTTCTTTGCATGACATTTTCTTAGCACCAAGAATTAAGCAGGAAGATGTTCTGTTAAGTGTCTACAATTTCGACGCTTCAAGATGTAGCTTGATGACGTAAAGTAGACAATAGTTAAGATCTCATTCATTACCTCTAAATTCAAAATATTTTCATATTTCATTGCCTCCAAATTACAAATATTGTTACTAATTTGCGAAAATATCTCGAATTTGGAGATAATGAATAGTAGCAATTTTTCGAATTTGGAGATAATGAATAGAAGTAATATTTCGAGTTAAAAAAAAAATTAAGAACGGCAATGTTTGGACTATGGAGATATTATATAGAGACAATGTTTGAATTGGGAGATAATGAAAGCGACAGTGATTGAAATATGGAGATAATGAATAGTGGCGATATTTTGAGAGTAACTGTGCCAAAGCACACGGGTGGTAAAATATGAAAATAAATATTCATTCGACGTCTTTTGTTCCAATGACAATAATAGATGGAAAAAATATTTATATTTTATGCATGGAATTGAAGATATTCGCTAAGAAATTGACATTAAGCGCAGCATGATTTCTTGTAAGAAAAAGTTTTGCAGGTGCGATTTTTCCCTGTGCTCAAATACTCCATTTAATTTTACAGATTCAATGAACTCAGGGTTATAGTTTTGAATGCCATCGTGTCACAGTGGCCTGATAAAGATCTCCTTTTTAAACCTTGCGCAGATCATCACTCAGTGATTCAATTTTACTGAGCATAAATTCAAAAAATGAACATCGACATTTACATAAAATGGAAACTTGAAGTCTTGCGTCAAATCCAGGTGGTGGGCCATGGACTGAAGCGGCACAATTTCCACTTTGATAGGTGGAACTTTGTTACAGCAAGCAACGTGACATTAACACGTCTTCATTCACAACACATCTCTTCAGCGGATCGTGACAGCCAGTCCACAGAACTTCCGCCGCGACTTATTCTCTATGATACAGCAGCTCGTCCCTCTTTTCAAACGACATGATAATGAACCCTGCAGCTATCGTGTATCAAATTTACCTATGAATGGCCCACGTGGTGAACATACTGTGAATTATGCAGACCAGTATGCTAAACAGGGGCATGTTCGCACAATGTCAACCTTTTGGGTGATTCTCTTCCACACGACGCCCTATTGTCGCCTCTCACAGATGTCACTGCACTCACGTCTACCTCACACAAACTCGTAATCTTTAGGTTGGTGAAAGACTTAAATTGCGGGATGCTTTACCCACAGAAAAATTACTGACATTTAGTGAGGGGTGCTAATTTGTGCGGAAATAATTGCATGCGTCTGTATTTCTATTGTCAAGCGACCAAAATGGTATCCAAATGCAGTAATTTTATTTATAATTGAACTTGAAAAACAGGAAGAGGAAATAGTCAGGTTTCTAAAAACACGATTGACAAATTACTTTCATGTGGCTTTTAGGTAATTGCAAACTTCAGGAAATTTTAGGAATATTGATTTATATTGCCCGTAGTGCTACTCTTTTTATTCCGAGTTTTCCTAGGCACGTCGATTTCTCAAAATTTTTGCTGTGGCGTACATCTAACGCCTGAATTTCAGCAAGGTTTTTATCATGGCATTACAATAGCAGATAAGCACCGTAGTTTCAGCTGTACAAATGAGTGTACAAGTTGTGCTAAAACGCAGCAGTGTGACCATCTTAGCAGAAACAAATTTGTCTGAAACTGGTAAATGAGATTGCAGTCAAGATGCTCAATTGCAATCGGTATCGTTGTTCACAAATTTAAATTTTGGTTATAAGCATGTACGAAGCCTGGATTTTTTACTGCAACATATAAAAAGACAAGAAAAAGCTTGAGTAAATACTTTAGCGGATGTTAAAGGAGCATACATGTAATCCAGAATATACCTAATTTTGCTTACTTGAAATCGATAACACTTTTTGAAAGGGCAAAATTTTCGCTACCAGAGAACCACAGAAGTTAATCCTGATCGATAGCTTTGTTGCTCGTCTCTTTTTTTCTCATTACCTGCCCGTGCGAACACCCGTCTCCTGACGAGCCTACGTGACAGTTAACACGAGCTGACATCAAATTTCCCTTATCAGTATTTTCTAGTGATGAATTTTGATTGAGTACTATGTCAATTGAGTGATATACAAATTAGAAGCTCGAGATAAATATTCGCTATGATCGTGAATCAATTTTGAGTAACGCTTGGCTGTACTAATCATTCAACACTCATCAGTCGAAGTCATTTCTAATTAATGTGCATCAAAATTAATCAGGTTTTCTGCTTAAGAAAATCCTGACGATAGTAGTTTTTAGGCACGCAGAATATTTTGTGAAACAGCAATAATTAGTGTGTAATCGTGAAAGAAAGTTCGATACAATCCTGACTAATTATAAAAACCCTAGGGTATACAATTGGGATCCTTTTTAATCTTTCCGTTTTCTAGCAGAGGCATTTTTCATGTTAATAATTTAAGCTAACACATAAAACTACCCACAATTATTCATTTCAGAGCCTGACATTTCATCCCAGAACATCTGCTACAATGGTCTTGAAATAAAAGCTCACACACATTTATAAATCTTCAAGTATGTGATTTGTTCTCATTTGCGATTCTTGAACCGTTACTGCTTGCATAGTAGATGTTATTTCGGCAAATGAACAATAAGTTATACGAGGAACGTTATTGCGACTCGTGGGCCTTAACACGAGAAGGAAGATTTCTTCGAGATCGATTTCAATGCCAGCAAGACAAATTCATTGCTGCCTCGAACTCACTTGAAAACAACGGAGATCATCTCGTAACCTCAGCCTGAAAGCGATCACGCAAGGGCGCCTGTGTCGCGTGCTGAGCGAGCGCATCCTAATGTGAAGCCAGGGCTGAGCCTATCGTGCATTCAACGCACGGCTGCTCGAGGACTATGATGTATGCATAAACATGACATAGACATGAAACTCGATCTCGTCAATACCCCAGGATGCAGATGGGCATGTGTACCAAAGACACGGACGGACAATCGCTGCAAACGACGCTCGTACCCGTGTATACCTCAGCTAGCTACAGTTTGTGAGGGAGTGAACAGCGTTAGAGCGTCAGTGATGAGCGTGAGGTGTGTGTATTTCAAAGAAATTACCTGCACACAGCATTCCTTATGGTGATATTGTTCCTGTAGTGTAGGGCACGATGAAAAATAGTGTAGAAATTATTCTTTTGCCAATGATGGGAAAATGATGATGTCACGTCAAGCGAAGCGATGCTCGGGGCAAAATTTAATCCAAAATTTTGAGCATGGTGCAGGTCAATGGTCAAGCGCTTACTTTGGTGCATGTAAAACGTAATTTCAAAAGTTAAATAGGCCTTTTTTACTGAATTTCTCTTTTTAATGAAATTCTTCCGCTACATCTCCTACTCATTTTTGCCGACTTAATTAGTTCATTTTTGGGAGAGCTACTTGCAGTCAACGCGAGTGGTAGTGAGACAGCTTCTTGGAGTATACATTCAGTCCTGTATGCATTGTGTCTGTAAAAGTATATTAGCCTCTTGTGATGAGATAAAAGGGGCTCTTTTTGAGAACGTTTTTTCTCACTATTAAACAGCTGTGCAATGCATTCGAAACCGCTGATGGGAGGAAGTTTTTGGAGGAAAGGGCTTCATTTTAAGAGGGTACTTTGAAGAACCAAGGATTGAATCGTTCTTCATGACACCTGTTAGTCAAATATCTCGATGGTGATGAATGTCGATTCAAAATTTCATGTCCTTGATATATCAGCTGTGAAATCAACGGTCATGCTTCTTGAAATGAACTCGTGGATACATTTCCTTTATTAACCGTCAATACTTAAACATTATTCGATTTATAATTTCTGGTTCGTTTTCACCATTGCTTCAAGGTCTGTCTCTTCATAATTGAATTACTGATAAGCTACTGATTTCAGAAATATAATGTTGTAAGGAGCAAATTTCTTGATTTAACGGGAAATAAAACAATTGCTAAGTTCTCTAAATATGCTCCGTAGTGATTTCTTCATAGTTCTGAAGTTAGGTCTCAGTTGAGAATATAAGTTACAGTTGATGCATTTAGTTAAAAGCGAGAGGCTGAGTTTGTCTAAAGAAACGGAGTTACAGTTGTAAAATTGAGTTTTATTGAAATACTTGAGTTGCACTTGAGAGGTTACCGTCAACTGAAGTCGAGCAGATGAGACTCAGCTTCAAAATTAAAGACAACTACACAAAATGATCCCTCGGCCAACAACGCCTGGGCACGTATGCGTCACCAGCAGCTGCTTACTTGTGAGATAGTTAGGATTTCTTCCATAGTTTTTCTCTATTTTCCTGTTGGGTAAAAACAGCAGAAGATAAACTTCAAAACTTTTCCCATGATCAAATCGCTTTAGAAAGAGTAATGAACGAGTAGAAACTTGAACGTGCTACTAAAGTTGATTTTTTTGAACGGTTGTTTTTCAAACTTATTTTTTTTTCATCATTTTACCCTTCTCTGATGAAACAAGCAGTGGAAGAATCTATGTATATTTTTTGCCTGGAAAGCATAAAACTGCAGAAATTATCATAGATTTAAAGTAGTGCAAATTTTTTCGGATCAAATCATTACCGAAATGCAGCACAATTCGAGGTAGGAGCAGCCGAGATAAAACTGACAAATTTTCTTTATTTTCAGGCACTGTAGTTCGCCAAAAGAGTCCAGATCATGGTTCTATGCAAACCCTTCAATTCAACATTCATTTGGGTGTTCAACACTGAAATTGTGATCTAGTCATCCAGAGTTGATTTCATACTAAGCGTAGGTTCCCCGTAACCTTGAATGCCTTCATTCCTATATAGGTTGCCCTAGAAGCCTTGTAGCGTATTCGGGCCCACAAGTGGTATTTATTGTATCCTGATCCCGGTTCTTCTTCATTCCTCGTTTGATTGTAAACCTGTATCTGATGTAAATTACATATGTAAATAAATGTTTACAAATGTTTACAAGCCTTCAAAGCACGACGGACGTCACCAAGTGCACAATGACCGACGTAAACTTGAAGTGGCACAGTTTAATGTGTCGTATCACATTGTAGTAACCAACGTACAATTCACTACACTCACTATACTACAGCTCGATGCTCGTGGCACAGTGAAAGGAATTATTTATGACAAAACATCCTCTAACGGGCAGTGAACGTCAAGTACCTGATTTTCATTGTTAAATATACGTAACGTGTTTGATACTTGTCCGAAACTTAGTGTAAACAGTACGTCGAAATTGACAGTGACTTATACGCAGAAATGGCCTGTACTTTTCTATAGTTGAACATTAAATTGCACGCTGAAATGGGGAGTACAGGGACTCCACCTCTCCCAGTAGTGCCCAGTTACAAAACTCTCAGACGAACACGTGGGGCTCTGAAGTGGAGCTGGCCGTGAGAACGGAGAGGGCTAATGAGTCGAGGAGCATCGATTGCAAGGCAACACTACACTCTGCACACGCCGCCGCAACTCAGCAAAAAACGAACCCAAAAGACGTGCAAAAAACACAAAAATAAACTGACTTCCCCTATGATCTTATGAGCCCGTACGTACGGGACGTCCGTACATGCTAATCGTGATCACTTTACGAAAAAGACAATGCGAGCTGACAATAGATGTGATGATTTGATAATGCGAAAACTGATTAAGTTAGCAGTACAGTATTGACCCGCGAGCTCTGGCATCTGATTATTCTTGTATTTTGAATAAGATTGTTTCGGCACCTCATCTGTTGTAGCATATGCCACCTGAATGTGATACCGTTTGTGCAAATCGATTCAGGTTGAAGGTAAAATTTTACAGATTATGAAAATTTAAGTGCATGTATCGTTCATGTCTAAGTTTGATTCTCATACATTTCTATCTCTTGAAAATGAAAATAATGAAGTTGTCTTGACGCATCTTAGTCTAAAACGAAGTATATTGTTATTGTACCGAGGTAAAAGTTAGAAAGTATGGAAATTATTTGTATTCAATATTAGGGAGCTGTAACTTTTGAAGTTAGATTTATTGTTTAGGCTGTGCACATAAAACACAAGTTTTTACATCTCGTTGTGAAGAGACTAATTGAGAAGTTCTCAAGCTGAGATAACGTGGGTAGATTATATCGTTTCATTCTACTAAAAGCCGTCAATTGGGTTTTTGAATTTCAACTTGTTTCTGAAGCCCGCCATTTTATTTCGTGTTTTACAACCGTATATTTTACACAGGTGCAATGCGTAATGTTTTTCCCATGTTCGTTTTCATGATCTTTTCAGTCTGATGCTTCTAAGCCGCGTCATAACATCAGTGCAAGCGCGAGCAAATGTGTACAAAGTACACGTTTGGTATATGGCTGTATCTTTACAACTACTTCTGGCAGTAGTGGGAGGTGGCAGTATCTATACAACGCTTTGGTGTCTATTTTTGAAAAGCGCATCATTTTGTGAAGTGGAAATTAAAGGGATTTCTTTTTGCCTCGGTAGCAACATTGTACTCGTGAAACGAAATTCAGATTGATAAATTGTTTTGAGAACTTTTCTTCACCTCAACTGGAGAATTCTCTTGAAATGGCAAGATAATGAGTATGAGCATCGTTTCCAGGTGGCCTGTCGGCGCCCCGATAACACTCAGGTGTTTTTCCGTCACAGAACCCAGCAATAGTAGGCCGATCAACTCCTATAATTGATGCTCAAAACGAATTATGCCGAGTTTATACGTAAATATCAGTTCATAAAAGTTGCTCATTTCTCGTGTAGATGAGCTAATGCCTCCAGCATGTAAACACATACCAAGAAAGTAACGATTGAATACGATTACGTGCTCCGTCAATAAACTATAAAACTGCATTTAATTACGAGCACGACAGTCGAGTGATAGACCCTAGAACTTGGTACGATCTCGAGGCTTCGTCACACACATTCAGCGAAAGGATGCTTCACCAGTCAGGGGTACCTTACTCTGGAAACTTGCACTAGAGCGAAAGTTACGTTTAGTATATTTCCTTCAAAATTGACCTTTCCTGAGACCCAATAATGGATACATTTGCTGAGGTAGCCGCAAAACACGGCAACTTAGCAGTACTCGGCGTAGCGTGCACATCAATTGGTCCTGAGAGAGTCTGAGCCTGTTGCAGTGCTGGGTTACTTGTGCGAACGATTGTGATGTCTGAAGCTCGAGTATTAGTAGTTTCTTAACCTGTTAATGGGTATTGACATCATATGATGTCCGTGGGGTAATTACATTCACACGGTCGCTGTCGATTACACATACCGTATGAATGTAACACAGGCCACCTGAACGGTGACCGTTAACAGGTTGATCCAAAGACTTCGCTTTGCCTTGAAAAATCCTTACATTTTCTCTTTCTCGAGCGTGTGAATCGAAAATGTAAGGATTTTCGATTCGATAAGCTGTGTTAATGAATCGATTTAAAAAAGTGTTAAGGATTTGTAATTGTGTAAGAGACTCGTGAGAGTAAAAAAGATTCACGAGTGTGTAAGGGTCAAATAAGCGTAGAAAGCCTCAAAGTACTTTTACAATAGCAAGAACAGAATTTTTGAATGCATGGACTTACGTATGAACATTAAAGGTAAAAAATCCGCAAATATCTAATTTTCTAAAATGTAATTCACTATGTTAATTAATTAAACGTACGAGTTAGAGAGTTGAAGTCGTTAAAAAATGCAATTTACAGCACGAAATGAGAAAGAAAAAGTCTAAAGATTTTTCCGCTGTGACATTGAAAGAATCTCATCGGAAGGGCGATAAGAATGCTTGGGGACGGCAGTAGTTTTCTTTAAATATTTCTCGGGAATTTCGTAACGGTTGCCTATAGACTGACAGCCAATATTATGAAATAAAAGAACTGATAGCGCCACTGAAGTGCCTGTCCGCCTTTCATTGGCTCTTCAACTCAGAACCGTTGGCACTCAGGACATAAGTCATATTGAATGATTTCTTTCTTGTGAAGTATTTCTTTGCGAGTTATTTTTCCACAGAAGGATGTACAGAGCTCGATGTGTGCATAAAAATAAATTAGCTAGAGTAATAATGTAGAGCTGATAAGCTTAAAGTAACAATTCTCAGGCTAAAAGACAAAAACCTAGGCAAAGATGCACGAGCGCTAAAAAAATTGCTTGTCAACACATTCGAAGACCATATTTAGTCTTTAAATCCATTTGCCAATGCAGTCTCATAATAGTTTTTTGAAATACAATGGTAGCTGCTTATTTAATATAACACATTGAAAAACGCTCATATTTCTAAATTCCTAATTTAACTTCCCGGAATATCAAATAATTGAACCGAGTTTAATTTGCCGAATGGTGATGAGATGGGGAATATGCAATATGTCTGATAGCCTCTTGTGAAAAATTAATGTTCTGTGCATGAGCTTCAACAAGTGATACCTGCACATGTCATCAGGGTTGAGAATTTTTTCAGGTTTATTTAGTTCCTGCTACACAACCGCCATTTTGCCTCTTGTGTTGCACTAGCCATTTATGGGCTATTTCAAACTCCGGCGTTTGTACAATATCGTTTTGCTCAGAAAGAGATCTTGCGTTAGTGGTTCAACAGCCATGTACTCGTATGATAAGCAAATAAAAACAAACGAACCTGTTGAGTTTAAATCTATTTCTCGGTCATGTTTGTTGCGACGAACGGGGGGACCATCAGAACAGACGCGTCAAATGACCCATTTCAAGTTTAAAATTACTATGAGCGCCGTCAATAATACCTTATATTAACATTATACTCTCAATTAATCTATTCAAGCAAGAAAATTTCAATCATTGACAGTATAATTATTTTTAGGTTTCAGTTTGGTCGCAGGGACCCATCAGTCCTTCCTGTGTTAATGAATCGAAGAAAAGGAATGACGCAACAGAAAGAGAAAAATATTTTAATAATTTTTTCCACTTTGACGCTTATCTGATAAAGCTTTGAGAAGCGTGTGTACCGAATTTCCTGATAAAATATTACAGCAATGAAATCGAAAGCTGGTGACAGAACTCTTTGGTACTTAATGTACAGCGACGCCGCGTCCAAGGCAGGAGGCAACGATGGAGCACAAAGCTTTCCTAGGCGAACAAGTGATCGCAGTTCAGGCACTTTTAATTAGGTTATTCTAACGTCGCGATATTATATAAACAGGCTAACATAATTAAAGCGCTCGCGGTGTTAGAGGTAGACAAATTTACGCCCGTTAGAGACACGGTCGAGTAAATGCTTCCTGCTGAGCTCCGCTTCTCTAGAAATTTGTTCGGCGGCGTCGATGGCAGCATACAAAATCAAGCGTCCGAAACTGCACCGACATTCTTTTCAAACTGTGCTACAACATTTGCCGCGCGTATAGGAATTTTTTGCCTAACAGGCTCGTCCCTCACTGCATGAAATCACCGACTGCATGGGTGACTGTTAAGGAACTAAAACGGATGTGTTTTTCTTAAGCCTCGCGTATCCGGCGTCTGAAATTAGGTTTATGGATATTTTCAGGGTTTAACAGCAAATCATTTAATTCATTTAACTGATGATAGAGTTTCCTGAGATGGATGATAGGGTTAACTAAACTAGGTGATAGGGTTGCCCTAGGCTAAGTAACTGACGATAGAGTTAACTGAGCTAGAAGATAGATTTTAATAGTACTAGGTGAACAAAAGCCATGGTAAATTGAACTGGGTTCTTGGGTACGCCCACCTAGTCAGGGCTTTGACTTTACCTGTCGATATTACAAGGCTTCATTTAGAATAAGACACGGATCATTCGTTCACAGATAAGAAGTTATATAATTAGTGTATTGTCCTGAGCATTGCATGGGAATTTCACTTTAAGTGTTTCGAATCACCAAAATATCATTCCAATATAGTTATCATAGCTGGATAAATATTTGTATGGAATCTTGAAGCAGAAAAAAAACATTTAAAACGGCAAAAAATGTTTTTCTTCCTTGTAGCGCGACAGAGAAGGCAAGAAGATAAAGTATTATTTACTATAGTGCGATCGATTGAGCAGGTGACTTGTCTAATCAGTTACAGGAATCCAAATCTAAATAGTGAGGTGGCTCAATGTCCAATTTTATTCCTGTCCCATAATTAAGTTTTGACTACGTAGTGGCACGTACATACATACATACGTATGCCCCTCAGTGCACTAATGGGAGACAGCGCTGTGGAAGTGTGCACCACACCCGCAGAGCTTCTGTTATGGTCCACGCAGGACTGGTACACAATGGACCTCCGTTGCAAATCAAGTATACCATTAACAATGGGTGTTAATGTGAACTTCATTTTTAACACGGTTATAATTGTCACGAGCAACGGTGGTACAAACACTGAAACGTGGCACTTTGCAATGCTAATGAGGAATGAATGACATTTCAGCGTGGGAATGTTAACGAGTTACTATAAAAAGCTAAACCTGGTATGCAGAAATGCTCTTTGTATACTTTTCCTTGAAAATTCAGTCTTTCTTCATAAACACTGCAACTGATCTCACCTGTTGACTTTTACTCTAGTCACTTTGAAGTTTACAAGCAATGAAACACAGTGAAGTAATATAACATGAGACCTAGATTATTATCAGCTTCTTTGGCTCCATCAATCTCATCTTGCTGGAATCCCGGAAAATTCACAGGGTGCGTAATCTGAGCAATATAATAGGATGTTTCCGTACATTTAATTTTAGTCTCTTTAATCCGAAGTCGCCAAAACATTTAGTATTTTTGTTAGGAACGAATTAATTTTGCCTCTCTTTGGGAAGAAACAACTTACGTATTCCTTTGGATAAGAGAACTCTGAAGTAAAAATAGACATAATTAACATTGAAATGAACATGAAGCTCATTTTACGTAAAACTGAGGTTAACTTTCTTGAATTTAAAAATTACGCTTCTAATATTTTAGCACCACATTTTACTCTTCATACGGGGAAGATTAATATACACTTATTTTCCCACCAATCTAAGCTTTCTAGGGTCAAAGCTCTATCTGCCTGAATGCCCTATTTGAAAACAATTTAAATTCTTCAATATGTTTCTATCATAGTACACTCAGTTATTTGTGTAATTTTAAATTCTTGCTCGTACTGCAACGGCGGATCTTCATTGTATATCACATTTATTTCATATTCATTGTCGTAGCCTTTGATCTCTTCACACCTTGGATAGGCCAAAATCGCCCCTACAGCGCCCCGACTTGGACGGCCGCTCCTTCGTTAACTTACCATATCGATAATTAAGGTAAACTATCAGTTTTGCGCCGGGCAAACTCCCTGGTCTCGTAGCAAGATCTCCCGTATGAACTACACAGTCTTGTGATCCATAGATCATGGGAGAAATAGGGCGCTGCTTGCCCAATTACCTCTAATGAAGTTATAGATTAATCAGGAATTGATGAGCAAAGTGTAATGCAAATTGTCAGAGTGATTCGATTTAGCTTTCATATTGATTCGATCAGAAATGTTTGTTACGCGATAGGAATGCTGATAACGTCTCGGCTGAGCTTGTGTTCATGAACTACTCATGCGTCTTCAAGTTAAAATAAAGGTCATGAAAGGTTTCAGTCTCCGAATCTGAAAAATCAGGATGGGAATAACGTAATCGCTCAAATTGATTGAACAAAAATGCTCGACGATGCGTCATTTTAGCTATTAAGATCCATAAATTAAATTCGTGTTCCGGATAGTGGAGCAATATAACGCAAGGTAAAAACGCAGTGCAATTCATGTTTTTCTTCCGCAGTAAAAACAGGATATACACATACATTACATTCGATAACCCATCGTGTGCCAGAGCAGCCCAATGTCCAATGACAAAATTCTGCTTCTCCTGAAAAGTGACACTGATGTGATAAATTAAATATAATTCGAATAGCGGTATCGAATATTTCGTTCATAATGAAATTTAAAATAAGTTTAATTTTTGTAGGCAAATTTACGAATGACTATTAAATTTAAGCGGGTAGCGCTTCGATGCCGAGTTGTTGTGTGCCTCCTAATTTGACGGATATTTTGTTGAATTAATTAGTG
>VOMN01091095.1:0-45836 GCA_014899125.1 Orchestia grillus | reverse complement strand
CAATGCGACATCTTGCCAAAGATCTTCAAGTGTCTGAAGTAACAATATGAAATATTGTTCGTCAAGACCTTGGATACAAATTACACGTTCTTAGGGGAAGTCAGTTTATAACTTAATATCGACGAAAAATCAAGAAAATCGTTTAATGCGTGTTGTTTTTCTAGAATTGCGTTGGGTGTCCTCAGATACCTTACGCACCAGGTACATTTGTGATGTTCTGAAACGAGTGCCGCTCTACCTCCACTAAAACAAAACTTACGAACAAGTTTCAATTATTACGACATAGGCTAGTCCACTTTGATGATTTGTACGAGAAGCTTCTAATGTACGAAGAATCAATGAAATAAAAAATCAACTATTTGGTAACACTAGACAAAGTACTATACATACTCATTTCTGAAAACGTAATTCTGGTCAAAATACAAGCATAGATTTATTACTGACTACACAATCGTGAAGTTCTACCCTGACCTTTATGACAGCTGTCTTTAGAAATAATTGCACTTCTGCCTTCCTGCGAGCGGAAGCTCATTTCAAGTTTCCAGGAAATGAATAAAAGTTGCCGTCCAAAACAAAGCAGAGTTGGACCGTCTAATTCACGCAACAGCAGATTATAATTCATGTTCATGTCCTCCGACTGCACACTACCAATAACGCTAAATTAAAAAGCGGTCCCTAGTTGGGCACCTGTCTGAATCGTAATAGAAGAAAACGAAGAAATAATACAGATAGATTTCGTATTAATTGTAGTGTCATAAAAACATTCAAAAAAAGAATATACTCAAGCACTTAATACTGTGAAAAATTATCAAAATTAATAAAATTCATACCGATCGATAAACAATAAATAGAAATTGCTTTTACAAATAGTTCCAAAATGGACTACCTCAACGTTGAACAGTTTGTTGTACAACTTTATTCTCTGAGTGCGATTCTGGTTTTCTCTCAATCTGTAAACATAGGACGCCGAGCTCTAGTAACACTTCGATCAATTTATATGTACGAGTAAGGATGGCAAAATAATCATCTGAAGTCATTCAAATTGAAAACAGGGCTTTCAATGTTTGAAGAAATGGTGTCAAGGTAAAAAGTTGTTTAACCTCTATCTTGAGCTAATTTGCGCTTGTTTTGACGCATGTTTATGGTCTACCGACGACAAATTTTTGCTTAATGACATACGTTCATTGCATCATTTACTACACGACGACCGTGGAAAAAACTTGCAAATCTACTGAGTTGCCACACATTAAAATGAATCCCCACTTTTTATGTGTTTTGAAATAATTCTACAAATTTGAATAATTATTGACGTGGTTCCTAGTCTTGCGTACACAAAACACTAAAAATATAATTGCTTGAAAATGCATCTCGAACAGCTATTTTGCAAATAATTGATTGTATCATTTCAGATGACTTATCAGAGTATTTGAGAATAGTTTTTTTTATAATTTTCTGTTTACTTTTTAATTGTTCATCGTTGTTTTTGAAGCCAGTCAAGTCATTTGGAACAAATTACTCAAGTTGAGTGAGTTAGTGCAATAAAAAAAAGTGGAAGAAGTCCGATAACAAATTAAATTCTTTCCCCTTTTATTGTAAATGAAAAATTCGCGAAAAATTGTTAAATTCTTCAGGAACTTGAAAGGAAGAAAAAAGATCATTAAGCTGCTTTTAAAAAAACATGTTTTCCGAAGACGAAGTATGAACGCATAAGGCAACATATGTTTGTGATATAGAAGAGAATTCACATATTCACCTAAATTCCATTTCTGGTGCTATAATATACATTTAATAGTTCATAACTTATTCATTTCTACTCCACAGATTGTTTGTGGACAGAACATGTCATCATTCTGTCAACAATCGTGGACAATTTTCACGACATTAAATCAATCAAAAGACAGAGTTTCTCGAATTGGAATTGGAGAGAAATAACACAATCGACGTGAACACTATGCTGAATGCAAACAGAATGCGAACGTAACATTGGGTAAAGCCGTCAAATTTGCTCAGGTGAGGGGTTCCAGAATAGTTTCTCCAGGAGCAAGCAGCAGGATAAATGTTCTCCTCTTGAACACGGCTCAACCGCCCGCACTTGTTCTCCGCTTGAACAAGCAGTTCACCTGTTCTTCACCTGAACAGATTGTGCTATGTCGTTGACTGGAGGGGAAAGACAAGAAAGACAAAACGAATGAACACCTATAAATAGTAAGACAGTTACATCAAGAACGAGAAAAAAGGCAGACAGCACGCAAAGGAGGTATATAGCTAACTCGGAACGCAAGAATTTCAGCATAGAGTAAAAATTTCGGAAAGACCCGTGTAATATAAACATGTCACATTTATACTATAATCCAGGAAATTGGATAAATGTTAAATCAGAAGAAAAAATTTGAAAATCAAATGTATTCATTAGTATTCTAGAAACCAAGAGCAATTACAGCATTCTTTAGCATAAATAACTCATTGGATTAAAATAATTCAATTTCAGGATGGTAAAAAGTCATACGAAAATGCAAAATTTTGTGTACGCAAATTTTCATTATCTATGTGGAACCTCAAGCAAAATTCAACTAAAATTAGTGAAGACAGAACGCAAAAGAAGCACCGACTCAGAGTCCAGCGTTGACTTCTCATCATAAACATGCATTTCGACGTAGGCTTCGAAGTTAACATCAAGAACTAATCTTAATAAATAACGACGCTACACAAGCATCACTAGCGAAAATTTACCATTAAACCATGCAATTACATGCAATGAAAAAACAATGTGCTTAAGAACTTTAGAGATGACCCAAAGAAACCTGATGTTCATAATGATGTTCCCCATCCCGAATATATAGAAAACTCCATCCCGATTTATAATATTTGTCTTCCAAGACACCGAGTGATCAATTTCATTGAACAACACCTACAAACACTTGTCTTCATTTCTTACAACTAGCCAAACCTACAAGCTGCATTTTTCATCAAAATAATGAAATAAAATGAAAACATTGAGAATGACAACGATGATGCATTAATGCCCACGTTAATACTCAGTAAATATGAGAGCAATTCCATAATCAGATCAAATCTGAACATTCAAGCGCTAAAAAATTACCTAAGTTATTATAATAGATTTATGTACAAAAAATAGTAGTTAAAATTCATAAAAAACAGTAATATATGAAGAAAATACTTTTCTCGGCAGTAATATATGAGAAACTGTAAAACAGTAAACGAAAGCACTATGCGAGTAAGTAACATGAATTTCCCAAAGCATCGCACGCCAATGAATCTAATGAATGATATAATTGCACACTCTAACTTCAATAATTTATATAAAAACGACGATGAAATGGAGTACTATCAACTGCATGTATATAATTTCTTGCACGAGATACAAGCATGATTTTTATTACAACATCTCTTAGCAGAAATGTGGATAATACTCGTACTAAACTGCCAGAAAGAGTTGAACACATTTATGTTCGCATTTGATGTTCTGTAGGCCTCTTTTGAACTTGGGATTTTGAACAGTCCAGAAGACGATGAAATTTCCCTAAAGATTTAAAGTTTTTTCACACATGACAACATGGACGATTCTCGGCAGGGTATGACTTATACGTTTTAAAAAGAAATAAATCCATACTATAATTTACAGCTCGCCTCTGTTTACCTCAAAAATAAAATTCTGTGAACTAATGATGGAGGATGGTGTCACACTAAAGAGTAAAAAATGTGATGAGATGCGGAAGCCATGTGTTGTTGCAGTAGCTAACAGTGCCACTATAAGATTTTTGACAACCAAGCAGATCGAAAATATGTTCACTCCTTTTCGATAAAATCCAAACATTAGATGAGTGACCGAAATCGCATCATATGTACGTATTATAATGGAGTTTACGAGATATGTAAATAACGAACGCATAAAGTGATCGCAATCATCCGCAAAAAGCCAAAACGACAGACGCGAAGGCAAGCAATAATGCAAAAGCCTCTAAAACACTCATGCCGGACACTAACGAGAGCATTGTGAGCAAGTAGCAGCAACCGAGAATGAATTGCATCCAATCGAAATCTTCGACCTCGTCCAACTGTGAACAAACCTCACCTGCATCAACAGGAGAAGCTTCTCTCTGAGCCCCAGAACCTTCACTCCCTTCCGTCGGTGTAATGGCGTCTAGTTCCACTTCAAGATGATTCAGAGGTTTAGCTGCACAAAGCTCATTCTCATCTGGATCGAAAATAACATCAACGTCTGATTTCACATCATGCGATTCTCGTATTAATCCTGGCGATAGCAAATCCTTTTTTTCGTCGTTGTCCTCAACCTTTAGAGTGATACTTTGACTCTCGTTTGACTCATCGTTGAGATCATCGTTAATATTCACAGATTGTCGCTCGTCCATTTCTTCATCCGTTTTCTCTTCTGCATCTGCAAACTCGATGCTGTCAGATTCTTCGCACTTGACGTGAAATGGCTCAGGAATTAAATCACTCACAGAAGGAGGTCTATAATCTAATTTCCCATTTGAAGTCGAATCATCAGTTGTTTCATCTGCCTCTTTAACTTTTAAATTCGTTAACGTCTCATCTTCGACGGCGCAAAGTGCTTTTGCAGATGGATCATCAGAACTATTGCCCCTATCACTCTCCTCTTTTTCGTGCATTTTCTCTTGAGGCAATTGGCTCATTCCAGTAGAATTACTGTGTAATAAACGTTTTTTCTCTATTTCATTTTCAGGAGTATGATCCTTACTTATTTTTTCAGCATTTATCACAACAGCTACGCCTTTGTTCTTGGGCAAACAGTTTTGATCATTATCTATGAACTTTACATTTTGGTTAACTTGGGTTGTAAGATGTAAATCTTTGGAGAAACTACAGTCTATGTCTCTGAATGCCAACTTTTTATTTGCTTTTTCAAGCTTATTGTTTCCTTTGGAAACACTGCTCGTTTGATCTAAACGGCTTCCTCCGTGTCCCCCAGGGTCACCCATACTTTCATGATGGACTTCAATGGGTTCGTCAACTTTATCCGCTTTATTCCATTGGCCACGACATATATGATTGCTCAATTCAACAGCAACATCCAAGACCATTTTCGAAGCGTTAGTGATTGATAAGCTTGAAATATCACAAGATTTACTGCTTTTTTGGTAATTTCTTTCAGGTTCGTCATCTTGATTTTCTAAACTCTCATACTCGGAAAGACTTGTATCTGTTTCTTCATCACTTCTAATGTATTGAACGTCACATGTATCTACAAATTCTACGTGATCTGACGAAGTCAGTAGAGAAGTGTCTTGACTGTTCCTATTAGATGAATTTACAGTATTTTCATGAACTTTTAGAACAGTCATTTTTTCAAGCTCGTGCGAGTCTGCTCGGGTTTCAGACGATGTCGGCTTTCGATCATGGTAGTTTACATCCGAATCTTGCGAGGATCTCCTCTCAGTATTTAGAGTAATGTTTCCTTTACCCACTACTACTTGTGAGGGAATTTCGCTATCAGCTCTAAGAAGATTCGAATGAGAATCTCGTGAATGTGTAGAAGATTCTTTCGATTTGTCGACAGAAGCGCAATGAGAAGTCCAAGAGGTATGATTACAAGCGAGTCCTTGAGGCGGTATTGACGAAGATCGAAAAGGCGGTTTAGGCGAAACCTTGTGCACAGTAACTTTGGAATTGTCCTCGCTTTCTTCGACAGGACGCCCTACAGAATTAAAAATTTTTGCATCAGAAAACAAGAATTCCCTGCTAGATAAGTACTGATCAATTACCCTATCATCAATTAACTTCGTACTAAGATCCCCAGTATGACAAGCTGCAGATTGGTCAGGCCTATCACCATCAAGCTTTCGTTGAAAGCTGTATTTTACGTCGGGGGCAATGGTAGGTAATGAATGTGCTCTCCTTGCTCGTTTCAAAACAGATTGAGAAGTAACCACCATTGAATTAACCTTGTTAGTGTACGTAGCTGCTTGGACAGGCACAGAAGGTGTTTCCAAGCTACAAAACTCGAGAGATGCATGCGAACCATGGTTAGACAAGCTCCTCCTGTTATTGTTAGTACAAGCAT
Organism: Orchestia grillus; assembly: GCA_014899125.1. NCBI lineage: Eukaryota > Metazoa > Arthropoda > Malacostraca > Amphipoda > Talitridae > Orchestia > Orchestia grillus. The sequence goes on along the minus strand of VOMN01091095.1, from coordinate 39,772 downwards.
CATCAAGCAAATTGCCTGAAGTTTGAAAATCAAACCGAGTATCGGTATCAGTGAGAGAGAGAGATCTAGTATAGTTGGCATTTTCCGAAGAGAAGATCCGAGATACAATTGTAGAAGATAGAGGCTGCTTGGAAGATGTTTTTGCCTTTGAAGGAGTTAAAGATGCAGGACTAGCATCCAGCGGAGAAGAAGCAGCATATAAAGAGCACGGCGTTGAAGCATATGGGTAAATAATTTTCTGAGACAGCTCTGAAGAAAGAGGAACTGAAGGAAGTACGTCAGAAGTACGAGATTTATCAACATCAACAGGTGGCATACAATTACCTTCACTGCTGGCGGATCCCAAGGCCATCGACAAGCGGATGGCATTCATTATGTTATGTTTGGCACTCTTGACTTCGTACTTCTGGAAAGCACTCATTGCGGTACCGTTGTCATCATTGCTTTCCTTTGACACGTCTTCACCGTGGTCTGCGGTGGTATTCAGAGGTGATTTTTCATTTTCAGTGGACGTAGGGGGCACCTTTTGAGTAGGTGAGGGCAGAGTAGAGCAAACGATTTCCCCTGATGTAGAACGAAGTTTGGGTGTTGGTGCATAAACGCGACAATACGATGAGCCTGGTTTAGCTAGGGTCACAGAGTTCTTGTTTTCATTCTCCTCTGTGGATATAGTCGAGATCAGTGACTCGAGTTGTGCAATATTCACAGGTGGAGATGACACTGTCGTCGCGACGCTGGTAGGAGCTGCCAAAACCCCCGTTTTATCTCCGGGCTTCGAGTCGGCAAGATAGAATGGTTTAGGTTTATTATTGAAAGCGGTTTCAGGAGGACGGAATAATTTTTTAGCAATCAAACCTTCGTTAGTTGATGAATTACTGAGCGATTGTATTTTAACTAGTTTAGGAGCCGTGAGATCTCCGGTCGATGCACCGTGAGGTACATGCGTTGTGGTTGAGAAAGGAACGTCACACGTTAAGGCAAGTTGTTCAAATGAAAATTCATCAGGGCCTCCTGTTGGAGCTCTAGCTTCTCTGATTATTGCACTGCGGATGTCTGGCTGAGAAACAGCTTTCGTTGAACTGAGATCACCGTTGATTTCTGGATCGTTTAGATGTGCTCGGTCAAGCCAACTTGGAGTATTGCGATTACTACGCAGATATGAAGCTTTAGAACTATTTTCGTTCCGCTGTAAATCATTACATTTTCCATTTTTCTTGCCTTCGTTAAGGTGCTTCACTTTCCTTGGTGTCTGTGACCGACTCAATGTGTTGGGAATTGCCGTATAGTAATCGCTGTAATTTCTTTGGAAGGCCCTGACTCGGTCGGCTGACTGGGAACGAGAACTCCGTCTAGAAATGTGCGTCGGCTCGTTTGATTCAGACAAAATATCATCAAGTTCTGTCGTGTTCGCTGGTTTTTCTCTCGGGTCTCGTCGAAGGTTTCTGAAAGCTAAATCATCTGCAGCTGGGTCGGGCTCAGTCCTAGGTAAAGATTTAGACTTGCTCAAATTGTTATGCTGAAGATGAAGATAATTATTAGGCGAGGCTTGAGTAGTGGGTCCAATGGGGATACCGAACGGGGGCTGAGGATCAATAACTTTTACAGCATTTGCCCTCTTGATATTCCTCAAAGAAGCGTCATCATGGACTATGTCAGGCTCATCTTTAGGTCGAATTCCAACACTTTGTTGGGTCAGCTCTGGATCAGAGGCCGATAGATAGGCCTGGGAGATCAATAAATAACTTGGGGTTATTTGAAGCGCTTTTTTAGAATCAGTCGTAGTCTTACCGCTTTGCAGGCATCGTCGGTAATGCATGTCATCTTTTTCAGCGCTAGCCGAAGTTTTCTGACGACCCACGCTGGGAGTTCGAGAACGGCCTCTCTCTCTAGAGGAAGCATTTGGTTGGTCAACATTAATTGAATCATGTTCCTCATCTACCCCTTCATCAACATCGAGTTTTAAACTACGATATAGCTCTTCTAATTCATGCAAAGCTTCTTCAAAATTAGTGCATCTATTTTTCTCAAGTTTCCGTTTTTCCCTCTGATAGGCCTCTTCAAATTGTCTTTGCTTTTCAGCTTTGGTTTGCAACAAACTTCGTTCCTTTTCTAGAATCAATTGCATTTCGCGTTTAGCTCTCTCAAGAGACGCTATGTTAGGGCGAGATCCGCTGTGGCTCTCATCTTTCTGCGAGGCGGTCGTCCCAGTTTCCTGGCGCCTGGATTCCCTGTTGAGAAATTCAGTGCGTTTGGCAGGAATTGGTTTGGTAGCAGGGCTAGCTCTGTCACTGCGACTTGAAAGCGAACTGGTCGATTCTGCCTTGATTGCACTGGCCTTGGCTCTACTTTTGCTCATAAGAGCATCATTATACAACGCTTGAGGTCCAGTACCATCCTTCGGAGTACTCGATCTTGACGAGTCGCTCACTACATTTCCATTGACCATATATGCTGCAGAAGTCGATCGAGAATTTTCTCTCTGCTGAATTTTTTGCTTCCACACATCGTTCAGATGATCGATGCGCTCATTTTCATTAACGTCAGACTGAGGTGATGGAGCTTCAACTTTGTGATGAGCATTGAATGAAAACGCCTGGTCCTTTGTAGACGAAGCCTGAGGCGATAGTACATGCACAGACGATGGCAGGGGCGGTAGCGAGACTGAGTGAGGCAAAGACTTGGGAGAAGAAATTTGAGTTTCAGTGAATGCTATCTTTGGAGCGTACGGTTGGGTTGGAGACTGCCTAGTTTGAGAAAGGATCGCTCTTATTCCTTGACTGGCAGTAGTGCATTTATTATTCAGCTGATTTTGACTTCCTGTAGGAGATTCGCGATTTAAGTTCTCAAATGAGTAAGAAAAAGGACGGTGTTCTGCAGGAGAAACTATTCGACTTCGATCTCTGGGTGGAGGTGGAGGAGGCGTAGCTCTTGACTTTCCATGGTCACTGGAAGGCGGCGTATAAGGCTTGTTTATGTTACAGTCGTAAGAAACGCTTCGGTGGCTTTTCAAGTCTCCCATGCTGAGCCCATCACTCGGTAATCGTCTATTGAGAGACATATTGCTGCTGTACTCCCCAACGGTCACACCAAGGCCATTGTTCGCACTGGGCGAGTAGCTGCTGTTTCTAGCGTGTACCGAACTAGCATGTCGCATTTGCGTAAGACTTTGACGAGTAGGATCGGGTCTACCGCCATTGACGGTTGATCGACGGTGCGAGTCAGGCGTGGCAGGGGGAGTTTGCAGGACCACCGAGTCGAATTCGTTTGATTCTTGGTACACTAAATTTGCAGACCATCGAGGTTTGGATTGTTTAGGGAGTTCGTCTTCCTGATATTCCATAGCTTTCTTGTTTCTTTCGGCCTCCTGCTGCTGAAGTTTTTGAATCTCGAGAATTCGCGCTTGAACTGCCGCTTTATTTTTCTTGTCCTTTTCAGTTTCTAGACGTAAAGTTTCCAATTCATGAGACTTTCGACGTAAGTATCTTTCAGTCCTAGCAGCTTTCGATCGTTTAGTTAGCGATCCGGTTCTGTTAAGACTATGTCCACTACCGTACATAGATTGCGAAGAAAGAGATTTTTCATCCTCTTCGGAACTAGAGTCTCTGTGCCTTGTTCGAAGATTTTCTGCCCTGATTTTGAGAGCATGACGCCTCTCTTTTCTGGCAACATTGTCGATGCTACTTGACCTCTTGCCCAATGTACTGGAGCGATCCGAGAGTAAAATGGACGACTGATTTGTCGAAACTGGCATCACAGAATCGTGGGACGCTGATACCGCTCGTTTGTGCAGTCCACCAGCAGCAGGAATCATTACAGGAATACCTAGAGGTTGTCCAGCGGATGCACAGTTGTTGCTGGCCAGAACTTTTTCAGGAGCTACCCTCACTACTGTCCTGCCGTCTCGAGAAACGGTGAACCCGCAGTTAGTTCGATTGTCAGCAGCAGTCACCTGAGATGTTGCACTTAGGTTCGCTTCTCTGATTTTGGGCTTCGGTTTCTGATCGTCGTCACTGCTTAACGAATCTTTTGAGTCATTTTTCCTCCGTTTCTTAAAAAGGCCTAGGAGCGATCGCTTGCTTTTCTTGTCGCTAGCCTGATCGCTCTGGTCTTTTGACTGGTATTGATCAGGCGTTGAATGGCGAACATGTTTTTGCTGATTCTGTGTAAATGAGGCAGAAGAAGGTAATGGCTGCTGAGGTCTTGGCTGTTTATGGTGAGGTGTCGAATGGGCCACAGGACTTGAGTTCGGATTGAAGGGTTGCTCAAGAGGAAGTCGACGGGATGGAACATTTTGACGATTCTGTGAGGTCAGATTTTGCTGAGAATGTTCTTCTCCAGGTGTGTGCAGATTCACGAAAAATGATGCTGGATTAAAACCATTCTGAGAATGTATTGCATTTTTCAACGAGTACGAACTGTTAGATATAGCCGATTCATTTTTACGTGGGGGTGTAGGGCTTCTGCTATTGGCAAAAGCTTCTCGAAAAGACGTTTGCGGGGACAAGTGTTGATTAGGGCGTGCGTAATGACCTGGCAAGGACTTTGCTTTATGCAAAGAAAACTGATCGCTTGCGCTATAGCCGGCCTGAATTTGCGAGCGTTGACCCTCGTATACTTGACCAATGAGTTGAGATTGAGAAGGGTTCGGATGGACCGTGTTTGAACGAGCAAGAGGGTTGGATGTCGTCCTGAAGTTGTTGCCATGTTGTTGGGGCTCTGACGGAGACTGGCGAAGTTGAGGGGACGATTGTTGATGTTTAATCCCTGGCTGAGCGCAAACAGGAGACGGAGAGGAGGATGGGAAGGGCGAACTTTTGACGAAGGGATGACTCCCGTCGTCCATCGCCCCCTGCCCCCCTCTCCTTATCGGTCGTCCTCCTCCGCTCTGGATGCTCTGAAAAAGAAAAGAGAGTTAGGATACCATCGCACTGAAACACATCATCGCACTGAAACACATACACTCAAATTTTAATGCACGCAAGGCAAATGAAACCGAATTCAAGTCGGATACTAACCTCAACTTTGCCTCCCCCCTTTAAATTCGAATGTGAAGCAATGAGAAGAAAGTAATTTTTGAAAAAATTTTACTCGAACGTCATCTATAGCAAATTGTGAGCGAGGAACCCGTAATGTACAAGGATTTATCAAGGTATTAAAGTTAAAACGGGTATACATTACAAAAAAAAAGTCTAAAAAGAAGTAAATATGCTAACAACGTAATGGTTCAAAAATTAAACGGGAAGAAAGTAAATCATTAAACGTTGAAGACGAAATAAATTTAATTCAAATTGTATTGTACTCGTGTCTGAATGTTTAATCGTTTTAGCAGGGTGTGCTTCTCTTTTTAGACGCGATGTTCAAGAATAAAAATTTAAGTAATCACAAAAAATTGCGCCGTATGAGTAAAGGCGATGTTTTTAACGACGCTATCAGTTTAGCGAAGGAAAACTGTAAACCACTTAAATGAACGCATCAGAACCACACCAGACTTTCGCAAAGCATGCAATTACCACCACACGAATTACAAATTTCTGCAAAGATCGCCGAACGATTCATGCAAGACATACAAAATTCCCCCATCCAGCTCAGCAGAACACAATGTACTAAATGCAGCCATGAGAGGAAACAAACGAGAGGACGAGGCAGCAGCAGCAATTGCCACGACAGCTGTGCGAGGTATAAGGCCGCTATACCGGGCACGCGACGTCAGAGAAGAGCCTTTACTCTTTTAGACTTGGCCGCGCCTCCCAAATTGCATACTGCCACCCTTGGCCCTCATGATCTCACCGTATTTCCCTCATCAAGAAACGCCCAAGCAAACCGCTCACATCTCTTCTGCTCCGTACGTGTGACCGAGGCCTCTGTCGCTACACCCCCTCTCAAGACATGCGTACGCACAAGCAGGATGTCATTCACAAGGTAGACGCACCACACCGTGCCTACGTCATTCCTGTTTGTTAAATTTACTACTGTTATGCGTGATGATTAAGGGTGAAGCAGTGAGAACCAACATTGTGACCATTCAACCTAAAAAGAGTGCACTTTTAAATCACAATAGAGTGAAGTTTTCGATCTTTAATTTTCATTTCTAAACGCGGAATTGTTTCAGTGAAAAACTTCGATATTTTTGAGCATGATAATAAGCACTGAGGAATAAGTCAACGCTTCTAGACTACCGCTTCAAATTTCACTGAATATTCATTTAGAACGCATTGGAAAAAAACAGAGGAACGTGAAAAACTCAATTCGGCTGGAGAAGAATAAAGAAAAAATCAAAGTTTCCTCCACATTATTTCAGCAGATATTCGACAACGGATAGTAAAAATTTGACAGAGTTGCTGAGAATCAACAAACGTCCCCGGAAGTTTAAAACATTTTTAGTTGCAAAATTTAAATTCGCAAAACTGGTTGGAAGTTTAAAACCTTCTCATTAGACGATTCAAAATCTTGCGGCACAACGGGACCCCAAAATAGCGACGTGTGAAGGACGGCCCGTAAAGTAGGCGATTTTCTGAGGGTTGCCGCGATTACGCGGTTTGATCAAGACGAAAATAATCATCAAAGCAAGTAAACCGAGGCAGACAAGAATTAGTAAACTAGGATAAAGATCTATTAATACCCTAGCCTTACCGAATCATGGCTTCTCGCCAATCTGTAAGGTACAATCGGAAAGCGATTCGTTATCTGTTCTTTAACAATTTTACCTATTAAACATCATAAATCAGGTCAAGAGAATTTGTTCTTCGAAACCTTTGTGTGCCGTTGAACTTTTCATATCTGTAGAAAACAGGTTTAATGTGAGATTTGGTTTACTTTTCTCCGCTCGACTAATGCTGCAAGGTACACTCATAAGCGTCACTTTGCCCATAGTAAAGACAATTTTAACTCTCTTATTAAGATAGTTTAAGGTGACGATTCTGACAGGTAAATATTTACCATTATCACCTGCAATCCATAAGAATAAAAACCGTAGATACCTGGTCCAACGCAACACCATACACTCGTGAAAGGAATTATCGAATTGATTGCAAAGGGCGTTTCGAAAATAAAATTCAACTTCGGAAACGAAGAGAAGCACAACTCGCACTACCGATCGAAGGAACCGATATGGCATCTTTTACTATTTCTTGGTCGCGAAAGTCCCCCATTCGGCCACTTTGAGCCCGCAAGCAGAGGGCAACATAACGCGTATTCTAGTTTGCCAGCAACGTATTAACTCCCTTGAGTAAGAGTACTAAAAATAAACGCCTCAGAGAAAGCAAGCCGAGGCTTCGCAGACATGTGGACTAGAGTTTACTAAGCCACTTTAGCGAGTCCGAACTGATCCTCAATTGCTATTTCAAGAGTAGAGCAAGCGGCAGCGCACTAGGAATTACCTATGAACACAGGAATGAGTGAAAAATACATCGCTAAATTCTGGGAATGTGCTTACTAGATAATCCCATGCTGTTAAGTATTCAGTAAATTTAGTATTCCCTGCCGACTAAGACAGCCAAATGATTTGGCACTCAGGCAAGTCATTTGGCTGTATTAAGAACATAAGAATGATAAAACGAGTACAAACTAATTTAATACTAATGAAATTATTTTCAATTATTGTGTCTTATCACAAGAAAATATGGACAAAAGGTAAATTAACAGAACACAAATCGTGACGAAAGAGTCTCGATGGATTTGAGCTGATTCACACAATCACAATGAACAACATCACAGTACACAGGCCACTATATGTTCCCTAAACTAAAAGCAAAAAATTTTCAAAACAGAAGCTTCTTATGTGGCCATAACCGACCAGAAAAACGATAAGAGCTACAATAGGAACGCAAGAGCGGGTCGGTGTAGCCCCGTTTACAAAAAAAAGAAGCATTGGTATGAGGCGTTCGAAATATTTCCGCCTCATTGAAGACAAACAAGAGAATGGCATGGGAAGAGACGGCGGTCGCAGCGGTGGAAATGAAGACACACCGACACAATAAGAATAGACCACGACGACGTGCCGGTCAGCACGAGTACTCGTACTCCGTACGGTGAGCACTGTCATCGGTACAGCTTGTTCTCGTAGCGACTCGGGTGTTAGCACCACACCTCGTTGTGGGATTTTGTGCAGGCCAAGAACAGTTAAGAGTTCATGAACTGTTATGAGAGCAGATGAGAGAGAGAGAGAGAGACAGAGACAGAGACAGAGACAGAGACAGAGAGAGAGAGGGAGGAGGGAGATGATGTTACAGGCGTGCCAAACTTGTCTCATACCTATGCTGATGCAGTGCTTAGCGATGCAAATAAACGTTCAAAATAAATGAACGCGTAAATAGTACACTAATGAAAATCCACGCAAATCACGTTATTTAAATGATAGAGTCCACCAACGAGAGAAAAGTTAGGCGCAAACATACAATGTATTTTGGGTAAAAACAGTAGGATTCCAATAGTACTAAGGATAGCTCCACATTTAAAATATATATAGATCCTGGGCAAATAAAAAATTAATACGCGAGCCTTTCAGGTGAGATTTATCGGAGCGCTTCAAATTCGCTAGATTGCAGAAAAAGTAACAAATTAAAAACACGAGTCTATTGGTGATCATCAAGAAGTAAAAGACTCAACCACACTCACATCGTTGACGATAGGTTTAGCAGCCGCTTCTTCGATCGCCTCAGTTTCCGACATGGCATCCAAGTCATCCGACTCAGCCCCAACAAAGCCAAGCCTTCGTTTCGATATTAAATCCAATGCAGTCTCGCTCGGGGGGTGCTTTTTTTCGCGAAGTTTCGCATTTACTGTACTCGGATAGTTGGAAGTTTGAAATACATTCTCACCAGTTGAACTTCTCTGTAACATGGGTGCAACCACCGCCGTTTTCTGATGTCTGAAAGATACACTGGGCTTTTTAAGAAGCTCTTTTTCGGTGGCTGAAAGTTCCCGCGAGCAGACGCTAGTCGTTGTCTTTTCCTCCCAAACCTTCTTCGCTTTCAGAACTGACCCATCAATGGAAGAAGTTTTTTTAGGAGGGGTATCATCAGTCCCATCTCGTCGAGCCCACGGAAGGCACGAGACTTTAGATGGTGCCTCGAACCTGATGGGGGACCAGGAGAGGGCTCGGTTACGAGCACTGCAAGGAGGCCCTGAGAGGTTCACCGTAGAGCGAGCTCGAACGGGAGGGGGCCCCGCCCATGGGGGGCTCAGGACCCCTTGAAATGGGGTGCTCAAGTTCGAGGATGAAAATGCTCGCTGTTTCACATCCATCTTAGCGGTGCTCAAAAAATAGTTTTCAGCCACAAGGTACTCGTGATTTTACGTGCACATTTTACACCAAAATACGGACAGTCTTTCCATGCTCTTCACCAACACTAAATGTACTTGCAATGGTAAACGAAAGAGAAATTCCAATTAAGTTCACATTTTGACAGCCAGTTCTCAAAAGAGAATGTCGAAACTTCCTCTTGAGTAACCCTTCACACAAAGATTCAAACTGAAACAGAAAGATACTGGTTGAGGTAAGACGTCACCGACTGCAACGAGACTCCAACTTCACTAACTGATCGAGATCTCCACGAGTAGATCTCCACGCATCTCGACTCTCCGTAAACCACCTCGCGCGGTCGACACGAACATCTCACAACAGTATTCTCTCAACTTATTGTTTTCAGATGTTTTCTTTTCGTTCTAGTAAGATTACCTTACGTGTAGCAGATATGCTATCTGAAACTTTTCATGGTCAGCACATTTTTTCCTATCACAATGCAAGCCAGTAAAATATCCATCATCCTAATATTAGCACAGTGCCCATATCCTCAAAAGCAGATACGTCAAAACCAGCAACAACGTTCATGTGAAACATTTAACAGGAAATATGCATAGAATGGCCTTGCGTCTGTTCGTAGTTGAAGTCAACGGAGAAACGTTATCGTAACTTTGTCACGAAAGCAAAACTCATCAAATTTGATGAAAGATTACCACGAAGCGTTCACTCAAAAATTACCACAAGGTATGCGCATGAACGACGGACCACTTAACCGAATAAACATACGAAGTGCGGAGAGTAGCTTAGAACAACAAACATAAATAGCTCTGCAACATAGAGCTGACAGAGTCGAGTCTATCGCCACCTCGCCCAGAATAGAGTTGCAAGCTCGCCCCCTTGATTGCAGACGTGTGCACGGGACTCCCACACCACGCTACTTTGGGGTACCTTCTAATGAACAAATGTTCAGGAATTATACCCCATGCAATCTTGTATAGTGCTCTATCATAACAGTCGCATATTAAGGCTGCCACAAAAATGATAAGAACTGAAGTTTGGCACTGCGAAATTGACTTAATTCGTACACTTTATCTTTACGAATAGTTGGAAATTTTAAAAAAGTTATTTGTAACCTTGTCTTAAACGTCTTGCAGCGTTTACAACCTGCATAATACAAATTGACTAATTTTGATGCGCAACGTGTATCTAAAATTAAAACACAAAAATTAAAATTCAGAGTGTCTAGCCTCAATTCTTATGAATTTCATTCGACTGGAAATATTGAAATAGAACGCATAACCCAGAAATTGATTACCATCACTAATACTTTAGTTAGATGAGATATGATACAGCGGATGCGTTGAACTTTGTCCACTCGAGTTATTTTAAGCCATATGGACACCCAAATAAAATATCCCTTCCAACACATCCCATCTCCAATAAATCTACTTATACATCCGCGAAAAATCAGTCTGCAGGGTCCTCAGAAGATTTATTCCAATATCAACGTTCTATGGAAACATCGTTCAACATTTCAAACACAAATTTGAAAAAGCATGTTAGAACGAGTAGATTTTCGTAATTGCTTCGTATTAAATGTCAATTCTCAAATTTCACTTTTAAAATGAAATCCATTCTTACGAGCGATGATCTAACCAAAATGCCGCAGCTAGCTTCAGCCGAAGGGTTTATATCTGCGCTTAGGAGAATATTCTCCATCTTGAAGCCAACATTCAAGTTTTGAAATTCAATACAAAAACACTGCAAAACTCCATATTCTTGTTTGTATTTCTTCAATATATAATAAAAAACATTGTACGATGATGACTAACGAGTGTTCAAACGAATGCAAACCGTACTAACACCTTTCTACCCACACTGAATTCAATGGCATGAAGACGACACCAAATAACTCCAGGAAATTCCAGTTTTGCCAACGCCTTGCACATGTTTTACGAATATACGTTCCTATAATATCAACTCAATCAAAAAGAACTTTTTTCGCTTGATTCTGATACTGAATATTCGCTAAACATTCCCTTTTAGAACTTAGTCACAGTACAATTAGCTCTAGTAAGTTGGTAATAGACCAATTAATGATAGATGACAACGGTTACCCTACGTTTCTGGTTTTTCAGGCTTTCTTGTTCTGTATCGACTTCACGAACAATATAATTAAGTAAAATTTTCATGTTTTTTGTCTAGTAGATTCTGAAGGTTATATGAGGTCATCATCCCTGTTACCCCAAATCAAACTTTCTCGCTACCAAGCTTACACAGCCTCTCCGTGTCATACAAGGTCAAGGTTGAAGCAGTGCACATGTCGAACAAATAAGGCGAAGCCTACTTCTGTCAATTCACCGATTTAATCAATCAAAATCTTAAATAGCCGACGCGTGTACACCCTCGCCTCCTCGTGCGCTGCACTTCCTCTTTCCCTTGCACGGCTCTCACGCTTCCTTTCCCCGCACTCTCTACACGAGTCTTAAAAAAGTTAGCATGGATAAGCAAACTGAGGCGACAAAGCTCAAATATTTCCACTCGTGTAAACTTTCTTTTAATGATAAATACGCGTAAAAAAAGAGAACCGCAAGTAGCAGACCAGCCGGTAGCGACGCAGCCCTTACGATAGGAAACCGCGCGGCGGGAACGATGGCGGGTGACTACTGACGCCCTGAGCTTTGGGTGCTTTCCAAATGTATGGTGGTGCCCCACAGCATCACTGAGGGCAGTGGTGCCCCACAGCATCACTGAGGGCAGTGGTGCCCCACAGCATCACTGAGGGCAGTGGTGCCCCATAACTATACAAGCCCGTTTGAGTACCAATCTATTTCAAAATAAATTACGAGGAGCTCGTAAGCCAGGAACTTAATTGATGCGCGGCTATCACATTCTCGCCGTCAAAAGCAATCGTGAATTTTAAGTATAGAGAATTACGAAAGAAAAAATTAAGAACTTATTCAATAGGCCCATGGGCTATCACGTATATGTTGTACAAAGGGACTCTCGGAGACGGGGTTTGATTGACGCTCTCTACAAATATCGAACATTTACTACTATATGTAAAATCACTACTTATTAACCAAATTCAAGATATTCCACACAAGTTCTGTGTTCGCTCAAAGCAGACAATGTATGAAAAATATCTGCGAACCGAATATGGAGGATGAAGTATTCGTCAGAATTTCTTAGTTCAAAATTATCAGTACAACACTTGTTTTGTTTATTAATCACTAAGTCAGATTCCACTTCAGAGTCTTACTGAATTGAAATAAGTGAGCTCATGTATAGATACAATAAGTTCGTCCAATTCAAGCACAAAATATCAACGTCAAACAAATCACCAGAACTAACACATATATGTACATATATATATATATATGTGAACGTTAAGCAGTTAACTGCCAAACGTGTTCATGTATTTTTCTCATCTGCGCTGTTACTTATAGCGCGGAGAACAGACAGCATAATTGAGATTATTAGACACCATGACAACGGTCGCCGGAAGTCCTCTTCTTCTTAGATGAAGCCAGCTGATGCGGAAAGAGCACGACTTAACATTCAGTTCAAAGTAAACGTGTAAGATAATATTCTCAACTACAACAGCCTAACATAGGACTGAAAATCATTTTATTCCGATTTTACTTCAGTATTATTCGATGTTGTAGCAAGAAATAATAGCCCGATTTTTGAGAACATTCTTTTCGTTTGGTGCACCCGAAACTTAATACATCGCGTCAAGAGTTTAGCCCCAGCCTACGGTGTCTCGCATGCCGCAGATTTCCTTCGAGTTGAACCTTGGCACGAGTGGACGCGGCGGTCGTCGAGACCTTACGAGCCAAATTAACACGTAGTCTAAAAACGGAATTTCGAAAAAGACCGTCACCCAGTAGAAGAAATACATTCAATTAAGATTAAAGATATTGTTACACCAGCTTCTAGGATGACAAAGATTATGAACACATAGATGAAAATGGACGTTTACGTCGAAGTCACAACGAACGTTCGACTGTGAAGGTAAAAACTATTAAAAGTTAATTACAATGATAATTACAATGAACAGCTCGAATAAAGAAATCGAGGTATTTTATTTTTTTTTAATCTACCCTCTTCAAATTTTGAAAGAGAAAAATAAATGGAGAATAACTTTTTACCTTTTGTTTTCACTCTTCATTATTCATAAGTAAAAGGATCTAATTCAAATTCACTTCGTGTAGAACTGAGAAAAAAAATTACTCAAATCACTCCAAAGCTCGTTGAGAATTATTCAGTACGCCATAAAAGAAGACTTGCTTCACTCCTACGAGCCCTGGTTTACCTTTTTAGGTAGAGAGCCTAAGATTAAAGTACTGGGTTTCGAAAACAAAGGTTGTTGAAATTAAATCATAAAATAAAAAGTTACCTAAACACGAGCAGAGCTTACGGGCAGCTGTAGCAAACACAGCAGGGTTAGTTATTAGCGATCTGCGCCCGGAGGAACATTTATTAGTTACACATAGAAGGCACGAGTAAAATTCACTCATTCAAATGCGGAAAAATTTCACTCTATCCGGTAACATATCGAACCATAGACCGATCAGAGCTCGAGCGTCTAAGATCCTCTTGGATACTATTTCTACGGGGTCTATTGAATAGTTCAACTTAGGTTTGGCTCTTTAGAAGGCTAAATGTGATCAATGAATCAAGAGCATCGAAATGGCTCATTGGTGAAACACTGAAATACCTCTTTCTTGTTAGCTGGGCATGGGTAAATTGTTATACAGAGAGATAACGTTGAACAAGAGACCATTCTCAAAATTACAAACTAGAATAAAATTTTAACTATAATAATAACTCTCATAAGAACTACAATTTTCCTAAATTATTATCGTTAAAATTTCACAAATACTATCGATGTACGTACTTTGGAGTTTAATCTACGTATGCACTTAAAAGAGGGCTTTTTAAAATAGCTGTAACGTCAACAAGAAGGAAAATCGAAGAATGAAGAACGACGGACCACCGTACAGGTAGTTAGTTTGACGCAAACTCAATCTAAGCATGAGAGCGAAAATATGTATAATATGTATGACCCAATCTAAGCCAGAGAGCGAAAAGATGTATAATATATTTGACCCAGTCTAAGCCTGAGAGCGAAAAGATGTATATTATGAATTTACGGATCTCCTAATCATGAAAGTGAAACCCGAAGAGCTTTTTGTAACAAGTGTTGCTAATTTTGCGGTGAGTCTCACGGGAGACACTCTGAAACGCGTCCCACAAGGCAAGCTGACGAGGACAGACACCATCAGCAGCATCGCTCCTCCTATACTAGCGACCTTCAAAAATTTTGATTATACCCCAAATCCCTAAGGTACCTCCTCTGAGGGAAATAGAAATTCTAATTCGTTATTTTTCACGCGGATAAATTTCTTTTAAACACTGAATCAGAGTGGTAGAACAGACACCATCTACAAGAAATATCACCAGAAAAACAAATATTTAACGGGCATGTGGGAAGGTAAGCCAAGCATGGAATGCTCATCACACATCTCTCTCTCCTCGCGAGAAAAAAAGACTTCGATTAAGCCTGGAAGTCGCATCTATCATAGGTGGAATTCAAGACTGAACACTGAGCTTCAATACAGCAAGAATAGCAGATATAAACAATTTTATTATCCCTCACGACTTCTAGACAAAAAATAAATACCCGAGTAATTCATGAAAAGGCTTTCCTAACGTTGAATATATATTAGGTAAGTTGGAGAAAACTGACGAGCAAGAATAACACTTGTAAGGTCCATTACTACTTTCATACTCATTCTAATGACAAATGAAAATATCTGTAACTGATATGATCACAAGAATAATGACGCCTCTTTAAATAAACGATCATATCAGTACATTAAAACAACCCTGATTGAACTCAAACTTTTGTTCGAATCACCATTTTTAGTGGTTGACTGTGGTCGCATTCTAGTATTTTCTCTCTTAGACTATTTGAGCATGAAACAACAACCTATTTTAAGAGGATAAATTAGAGGGAACTATCCAATGACTCACTTTCTATTAGCATACAAAGCTTCAGCCCTGTAGAGCACGGACCGCAGGGTTGCCCGCTGTCTACACGCAATAAACACTGAATTTTCTAGCAAATTTTATAGTTCTACTTTATAACGCTTCAAAGTATTTGACAAACTAAAATTTACTCGGAAAACTTATTTCTGGTACGCGCAATGATACTCGACATAGATGATAATTAACTCCGAAACAGCTGAACAGTTACCTCTCTATTTCCTTTAAAGAAAATGGAAATAGAAGAAAATGTCTTGTAAGAGTCAACTACAGTACAATTCACGAAGAGACTCGCGCAATACCTACTTTGAATTCAATTTGAACTTTTATCCGTACTTTGTGCAAGAAATAAAAAGTTAATAATTGCAAAGAATATGATCAGCCATGTTACGTTAACTCCAAAATCAAATCATATGAAAATAACCGTAGCGAGTCAATAAGAGAAAAAGAAAGTCAAAATACTATGAGGAATAAAACACGTTAATAGCAACGTACAGCAATTTATACGGCCATAAATTTATCAAAAAAATAAAAACCAACCCACAATACACTATTGACAGAAACAAATGATTTGTAATCAATATTTTCGAAGTAGAGGATTTTCAAAATTATCTCAACAATTACAATTAGGGATTAAAATCTTAACTTGAAAGAAAAATACTGTACGAGAAGAATACTAACCAAGTCAGTAAATGTACTGCACAGGACTGACTGCAGGCTGTTAGGTATAAAGACATTTAATTTAGAGCGAGCTAAGCAGCGCAAGGAGACGGACATGCTACTCGTATATTTAGTATTTTGAGAACCAATCCGGCACTGACGTGTTAAGTTAACAGGCAGGATTTCACATTTCAACATAGAGTAACATACGTGACGCGTATATCACCTGTGACAGTAAGTCCATTTATATTTTTTTTCGCTTAAATATTCATTCCATAACTCAAAAAATTAAATAAATTAAAGGTGATTTTATAGCACGAAATCAGTTCAGGGTATGAAAGGATTAAACTAAAGTACCGAAAGCCAGTGACCTGTCCGAGAATCTTAGATTGAACTCCTAAGAACTTTAGGCGTCTCATGATCAAACAGCTACAGTATTCACTACTAAATTAGCAGTTATAAAGACATAACAAATAAAATACCGCGAACATTATGATCGAGAGCAAAATGTTTCTGTTGATCTTTCACGCGTTGGTTCCACGGGGTCTTAAGCACTTCCAACATTGAAGCAGATAAATTAAAATCCTGGCAATATTACTCTTGAATCGCAAATTGATGCAGAAAAGTATAATTATTTCTTTACATCTTCCCACACGGGACTTGGGGATAGAATGATAATAAGCTCCACATGGCATACACATATTTGGTGCACCAAGACAGAGAAGTCATTATCACAACGGGCGGATGAGGGTCGACTGACCTCCTTATGTCAATACCAGTAGGAAGTTAATGGACTCGGTCACGACATAACAAGCCTGTAATGCATTAGCAACAGCTATGAGATGAGCAGTTACTGTAATCCATTGTTTAAATTAACCATTTCAATCGAATGAAAAAAAAAAGTTTATAAACAAAAACACCTCACCTATCAGACAATGATCTTCGAATAAGCACGAACCTACTAGAATACATCAATAGTAAATAAAGAATGTATTCTATCAACAGGACGATCTTAGCCATATCCGTATAATTACCATCAAGTATATGTAGCAAATGAGAAGAACTGCCACGTTGATAACTAGGTTAACAACAACTAAATTACGCATATCACTGATATTTGGTCTCCACCACGCCCCTCATCATTAGTAAAGAAGAGCTACACTCGGTGACGGCGACCAAAGAATGAGAATACATCCAAGGTGTTCCTTTTGACGGCTGCTTTGTACTTACGACCTCCTTATACCATTCTAGAGCACATACAGCGTGCTCATTAAGAGTTTCTGTGCAAAATACTTGTTTGTAGAGCATGATTGATTACAGACTTGTCATTGAAGTAAGTGAAGTTGCTTAATCAATGATGTGCGAAACTGGCATGTACTTGATAAATAAAAATTTTGAACACACAACTGACGAGTGGTTTATTATAAGATCATTTATGACGGAGCACTAAAGTACTACCTCATTGGATTGGGGAATTTTTTTGTGCTATGCAGCAGAAGATTTGCTGTTAACATGTTTTCTTTAAGGAAAAACAGGAAAATGTGTAAAGCTTCTTTCGAGCTCGCAGAAGCGCAGCAATTGTAATTACCATCGTCACAACGAACTGAAGAATTCGGGTCTCATAGTTTACAGGTAAAAGGGACATTGATACGGACAATTCTATTAGAGTAGACTCTTATTATCCTCCGTAACTACCCTCGCAATCGGATTTTTCGACATTTCAACGAAACTAAGCAAGTTCCCGAGTCAACAAATCAAAATGAAATAACTCATTATCTGCACAATAGCTATTCTTCCACGAAAGCATGAAATGATTGGTCAAGTTTCAATTATACTGCACAACAACGATGTAAAGAACAGATAACGAAATGATCGTGCATACAAAGAGCGCTAGCGACAGAAATCGCGACCAAACCGAGCTCGTAACTGACAGTATTGCATGACGCTACTTGAGCAAACGGCAATGTGACGTCAGATACCGGATGATTTTTACATTCGATACAAGGATCTGAGCTCGAACTACGTCAGACATACACCATACTAGCAAATGAAATGCGACTCAGAGAAACACATGCCCCAGTTGGGCAGCCCCGGCGGGTCTCACAGGGTAACCACGTGACCCTCAGTCCAAACCCAACAGGTCAGCACGGCGGAATCGATCGGCGAGGGCGTGACCCGAATCTTGTGCCATCGCATCCTCTTGGTTGGACTGCATGTAAATTAGCGGAGAGATAGCACAGTTTAATGAGCCTTGAATATAATTATGTCAATGATAGTCCAGGCATTAAATTGACGAGTCCTAAGTTGCCTTGCTCGGCAAAACACTTTGATGGTGATGCGTAAGAAATCTATGATGCTTCATACAGGAGAACCTCAATAAAATACAAAATTTTACACTAGAATTTGAGAAATTCTCTTTCTTTTTAAAAAGAATACGTTGTTCATTTGAGCGTCTCGGAATTCAGAAAGGCAAGGTTACAAAGCCACTTGCTAACGAGATACAGACATTATAGATTGCCAAGCGCAAGGCGGCAGCATCGACTGAATAAGTAACAGATCACAACGTTTTATGCGCACTTCCTGCAGACAAAATAACAACTCTTTCGAAGCCTTCAAGAATGGCAAAGTTTAAAATCAAGTCTCGGCTCAAATTGACTCCAAAAATTTACAGCACATCGGACTGAACCACCGAGGGTTACAACCTCCTCTATTGCACTGACATTTACAAAGTCACGAAACGGCTTCCTAGCCATGGGCTGGGATCAGGACTACGGCTATGTTATTGTTGTCTAACAATACTCCAGAGGGTGAACGGGAAAAAAGGCTCCACGAATGATGGTTGCCCGGCGGATAAACAAAGCTCGAGTACTTGTCAGGGACATTAATTCCTTCTCCCGCCATTCACTGCAAATGGAGCTGACAAGTTATGATAGACAGCTGCGCGATCTCGGGCATCCAGGTTCAATAAAGCCACCAAATGAATAAAAGACGAAACGAAGTGATTCCTGAACGTTTCTGTCAAGCTTCACATTTAGTCTCATGCATGCTGCATGAATGTAAAAAGTATACATACACCTGATGCGACGTGAAAACGGGACTACCAACAAATACAAGCAACGGTTGACATAACTGAAGATTTGTAACTTCCCGAGTAGGTCAGCGTAATCTTAGTCCGATGTTTTTCATTCATAAATTGCTAACCAGAAGACAGTAATTATTCTTTTTTGTCTCCTCTTGACTACTCGTAAATATTTTGTACATCCACCATAGCAAGATTTGTACCCCCATTCATTACCTGGGGCAGAAATTTGTTCATTTGGATAGCAGAAAAAGTAGTCAAAACAGCTGCTTCACCCACGTCTTGATAACAAATAGCGGAATAATGACAGCCTAAAAGCAATTAAGCTGTGACACAGTCAACATGAAAACTGCAATTCAGAACTCAGAAAATGAGAAAAATGTAACGGCGATGCGAACATAAATTTATGATACCATTTAGATGAAAAATATCGCTATTCTCTATCTCAATGACACTACTCTGAATCTGATAACTTGTGTCAAACGACCGGATACTTAAATGAAATAAAGGTTTCAATTGTACTCATCATCAGAACCCAAATGTCGCCTCTTCTCTCCACCCACAAGTTTAGTTTTTTATCCCAATACTATCCAGGTGAATTTGTGCTATATATCCAGAGTACACAATGTCACCTACGTATAGAAAATATATTTTAAAAAAATGCAGTTTCTATTTAAGAGTAACACTGTCAGATGGTTCTTTTTGACAAAAACGTTGGACTCGTGAAAAGTTTTTGGATCGCCATAAGCAAATACCACTGGGTGACCATAACGTACTCCATAGGACTCGACGAAGCAAGCCATCGCTACCTCTTCCATTCAACTTGAATTCAACGACAAAACTCAAAAGGGCATTTGCATTTTTTTTCACACAAAATACAGACACACAAGTGCGGGTAGTTTATACACTACAATACTCAATTTACAATACTCCTGACTAAATCTTTTAGGGAATTTTACCGATAACCGCCAAAGCTATTCACAGTATGAAATAGAAGTAGAAACCATGCCTAGTTGTGACGATGTACACTAGTTTGATGGCTCACACGGATAAACCAAGAAAGTGACAGTCTTTCATTAAATCTCTCCAACCACAGCAATACCACTATATTTCAACAACGAAATAAAAAATAAAAACACGATTAATCAACCGAACATTTCAAATTTAACTAAATTCTAAGCTCAGCTTCCAGAAAATAATTTATTCGATGTCAATGTAAGAAACAGATGGAAATTAAAACCTTATCCTCAATGATTTTCTTCCTGTTTACATGTGAACTCAAGACTGATCGAGCCATGCTTCAGAAGAGCAGGCGAGTGTTACTCAATACGACAGAAGGTCTGAGACGACGCGCGTAGTCATGGCCGCCAAAGTGCATGCAATGCACCGGAGTCCACTCTTGCACTTTCTCCCTCTCTTGCTTGCGGCCACGTAGTCTCACCAGTCCCCTACACACTGCCGCCACTGCATCTTTCAGTCGAGTTAATTTCTCATTGCAACGCATGCAACAAGAGGAGCTCTTACCTTTCAACCGCGAGAATTGTACTAGGATGGAGTTGGCACCGAAGCGGTGAAATTTGCAAAACATATTTTACAAGCCCTGCCTACATTAGCGATCACAGTATAACCGCTAAACCTTTATATGCGACTAAAAAAGGATGAATTTACAATGCATCATCAATAGACAGAGCCAATGTATGAAATCTAACATTTTACTCCTATATCAGGAGTGCTACAAAATAAAGTTCAGTATTTTTCCCGCGCCGTATCTGGACTTGTTGTGTAACACATAGTGAACTAAATCAGTGGACATGAGCAATTTACTTCTATTTCAGTGAGTTCAAGGAATCGTCAGGCGAAAATAATTTCCGAAGTGATCTTTAAATATTGATCACGCATGTCGTGCCTGACTTTCCCTACAAGTATGCAGGTTCGCTTGTGCGAGCGTAGGTAACCACAATCAAAACCTTTATGAGCGTCCGGAAACTGAGTTACATGATACGGAAACAAAAGCTCATTGGTAAGTTGTTGAGACAGATTTCAAGGTTACTTCCTACACATTCTCAAAAATATGGTACGGACGTTGTGCGCCGGTGCTTTAAGAAAGCACAGAAATACAACACATATTTCTATCACGATTACAGTACATGGAAAAGCAGTTCATCGAGATACCCCACATTCCAAAGAACGAATATACCCACATCAATGCTCGATCAGAACTCAAGAGTCGCCCTCGAAATAAAAACTCTGACTCCTGAAACAGAAAGAGTAACTGTACAGGAAGAGCAGGTGTTACACCGAGCCAAATGCCAGCATGTCTGAGTAATAAGAGGAGTGGCCATCGGACTGGTCAGACACGAACTCTAGAACCGGTTGTGCGTAAGACGTCGTAGGGATTCAAACCGTCACCATTCACGTGGCATTTGGCATGGACGTCAACCGGGAAGGTGGGGTTCGATTCATTTAATTGGCCAACTCGACAACAAAATGGCAACCTGACTTCGTAAGACTGATTGTCCAATGAGGATATGAAGAGCCTATGGGATGCTGTAGTAACACAGGAACGGTGTTCTGTTTGAAAAAGAATTTATCTTATAAACAATTTCCATTATCACCTCTTACATCTTTCTGCACGTATCAAAGAGATCAGAGTTGACTAAAAACTTTTTTCACCAATTTTTTATCAAAGCTGAACTCGGAGAGAAAACGTAATGCAGTTAAAAGACTTAGTAATGGCAACGACAAAAAAAAGGAAACTCGGAAAGTGTTCGTAAGCCCTGTTCTAATTTGCGAAGAACACAGGGTGAATGGAAAGAGTTTTCGATCACGATGGGTAACAGGAAAGTCGACTTTCACTGCGAGGCTATGAGACCCTGGATACCCTTGCACTCGAGCCCAAGTCGTGGGAAAGCAAGAAACTTTGAGTGCGGACGTGAGCCACACCTGGGAACAGGCCGCGCAACAACTCGGCCAACACAGCGATGCCACTCGCATCTTGTACGAGAGTATCTTGGATACCACAACGCCAACCTCGGATGTTACTACACTTGATTTGGGACTGTGGCCTTTGACGAGCTGGCAAGCTTGACTGTTACGAAACACGGAGAGAGAGAGAGTAACGCACTACATCTCACGCTATGGGCTTCTATTTGGTTAATACATTGTACACTCGAAAGCATTCAGTGATGTAACGATGCATTCATTTATCTTGCAACTCGTAACCATACCACACTTCCAAATTAAGATAACGTCATAACAGGCCTCAGTAAATGGATATTTTACTCTAAAAAACTATTGCATACCTGTAATTATTATTACATCTCCGCACTAATAGAAATACAAATTGCACACTTGACTATTAAAGCAAGAGTGAAAGTTATTCTATATCATCCCTAAATGGAATTATAAGCAAAGACAAATAATTTCATTTTAATAGTCGGAATGAAACAGAACCACAGTTTAAATATCTTCAGAGTGTAATAAATAGATAGTAACAATGGAATATAAAACGTACTTCTTCGTATCGCAACTCCCGAAACTGAGAAATTACTCAGCCCAATTCAGCAAACATAGCTGTAAATACGTGTGATAGCTCAGTTAGGCTTGTTTCGACTCCTTTAAAGTTTCATAATCGTTCCATTGTCACAGAAAACTCACGGAAACTTCCGTCCATTCCAGCCACCGTGATCGAATAGCTTAACGGAACAGACGAAAGTTCTACCTACACCTTGAGAAATTCTATTTTTCATCTACGACAGATTCTCTTCATTGGCTCTAGGATAAAAAATAAGTCCATTCCCGGTGAGCGGTAACTGATTTGTGTGAATGACCGTATTCTCAGGAAGAAACTCAGTGACCGCTATGATGGATACACGGTTAAGTCGTTTTCACTTCAGTAGGTACGAGGGAGAGGTACGGTGGTTTTCCTCATCCAGCGACGCTGGAACGGAAGAGCGCGGCCTCGAGATGAAGGGGAACACGTCCCCCCTATATAGGGGAACAGGGTGTAGCGTCGATAGCACACCCAACCTTATACCCTGCAATTTGAATACCAATGACTTCATAAAATCCTCGCATGGCATCACACTACTTTCAATCATAAAAGGGCCGATGATTCTCCGGAATCCATGCGCAGGATTTCATGCAAAATATTATCATCCACTAATTCCGATTCGTAATGAACCCTGAGTATTTTACATAAATGAAAGACATGGAAATTTGTACACAATTTGAATGATGCGACACCTTTTATTAAACTCTCCAAAAAATTTATTATGTTACGTGAATATTGTCAGACGAAATTACCAATGGCAAAGGAAAGCAACGCAGATCATTTAAGCAGGTTGTGCCCAATTGACAATAACATTCACTCCCGAGTGCACACCGATAGCTATGCATGTGACCACTTTGGGTTACTTCACGACGCAAGCAACAGTGGAAAATTTTACGACTCACGCATGCGTCGTGTGGGGCGACTTAGCAACTCACGTCCGTCCTCTTGTGTCGTCCGAGAGCATCATGCATCATAGTTTACTAGAATTTATGACATGAGAACATGTACGAAGCCTGAATTATTCAACATTAGATATCATTCAACCCAAAAAAATACGTCTAACTTTAAAGTACGATTATTTCAACGAACTGCATCACGAATAGAGACACGGGTGCCGAGAAATCATGATCACTTGACAAGGCAAGGTTCATCGCAACCCTAGTTATTATGAGAACAGGGCGAAACATACAAGGACAAATCAATCAAGTGTGATGGTGATAAAACTGCATCAAAATAAAAGGGTACGGAAGAAACAAATCGAGAGACCATCTCTAAAGGTTATAGAACTGGACTCAAATGTCTGTTCAAAAATATCAATGGTGAAAAATATCAATGGTGCAGACAAAATATTCCATTTAACAATTCTCAACCGTGATGCCAAGTGATGGGTGTACGTAAGGGTAGGTAGCATTCTTTTCAAGTATTTCTAGTCAACGCTTACTTTTCTGGCCTTCACGTAGTGATCACAAGATTGTTAGATTATATAATTAGTTGAGAGCTCCCAAAACTACGTGAAATATTGTCCAAAGAGAGCGATCACTAAGCAATGACACTAAAGATTATCAATATCCAAATTGAACGCGTGCATATAATATTTGATACTCTAGTATTTTATCAATGTGATTTATGAAATGAATGTTTTTTGAAATAAATGCAATGAAACAAATTACTTGAATCAAACTGAGCTGAATAATTGCGTGAACAATTTACATATCACAATAATATGGATAAAAGTTTGTTTTGCGCTCCCCAATTCTGAATCACACTGACAGGTAGTATTCTACTGGTAAATTTATGCTTACCCTGCCCAATTAAGCACCCTTATCACTCGCCCGGTACTCAGATGATGCGAAGAGCACTTCACCATGAATCATTTCTCGCCATTATATGAATTACTTTTCGCTATATTATGAATTATTACCCTATTTAGGAGGCATGAGTTGCGTCACTGGAGCTGAAATAGGAAATGACGAAGGGGCCCTCAAATGATCTCGTGCCCGCAGCGGCGAATGCGCCAAGGCCGCAGATGCCCCCGACTCACAAGGGCGTCCTGAGCTGTCGGCGGTATGAGGAAGAGAGCGAACACCTTTTTGTGTTGCCAACAGCCACCTGGAACTTTACCTCACGCTCCGAAAGGGCATACCAACCAACGAACTTTAAGACCATCGGCATTGTTTAACACAGGATCAGGACTCGTCAAAACACGATCGCGCAACCACACGGCGTCTGAACAGTCGCCTGATGATGGCTATAACCCACCATTAGTTGCATTTGATAACACCTCAGAGGAATGAGTGAACTAGACTACAGGTAGAGAACAAACTCGTCTATAATTTAATTCATTTGGTTTCAAATTCGGAATTCAAGAGACACACCAATATCAGTAAACACTAAAAATTTGTCATATGCGAATCATGAACTTACTTTTTCGAGACACCCTCAATTTAGTATTCTCTAATTGATAAACACGACTAGCGAACGTCATTAAAGTAGCAGTATCGTCTAACTGATATAGAAAACCACCGTACGGATAAACAATACATCAAACGCTATCGAAACGTTGTACGGAGTGTGACCAGTGAACGCTGGCTACCGCGAACACTGAGCTTCATCACCAAGCTCACAGGAAGTCTATATTTCAGTACGCCCTCCACAAAAACTATTCATGCCTCACAACGCAGGCAGAAAGAACTAAAAAAGCTGCAACGAAGGCAGAAACGACTAAAAAAGATGTGTCTCGCCCATCTCAAATACATCATTCCCTATGGTACAAATAACTCCTCATACAACGACAAAGCGCTGGAATGTTTCTTCTTGTGCATGAAAATAAGAGCTGATCAACTAATTTTCATTAATTGAACGTCGACGAACAATGACAAGCAAATATATCAATGCTTTGATTGCACGCGAATGAATAAAGCTATTGAGAGGTAATTAACTCCTTGGACTTGCATAGAACGTAATTATGAGAAATAATGTTCAGGTGAGATGAATGCACAATACTAAGCAATAAGAATGTATGCAATGCTAATACGTTTGCTTCTTATAAAAATAATCAACAAAATAGAAAATAAATTGCGATAGTAATTCATTTCAATCATGACCGGTGTTCGAATGTTGAAGTAGAATTAGAGCCACAGTTCTGTCTCTACAACAGAGACGGCTCGCATCAAACTCGGAAGCACAGCGCACATTTTTTTCAGAGAATGAATGAATTCACCCTTAAATTTACCGCTTCTTCGGAGAGCAAACCGAGATCAATAGCCAAATATTACGAGGTTCTGTTCAGACCGCGCAGATGATCAGACAGCGTTCGCATATAATTAGACGCAAATGATTGCGTGCGCTGACACTAGAGTTATGATGAGCAACGTAAGTGAAATTTTACAGGTCGACAGCAAGTAATTCAGAGAGAATTAGGGGAAATATTGCACGTATTCAAGTATTATTCTCTCTACTCGTAAGACCTTACCACAAAATTAGATTTAGACAGAATTCGCCGGCATTGTAAACGAAGAAAACAGTCATCTACCTTAAAAAACACTGCAATTTTCTTTCTTTCGAATTAGAATCTCGAGTACAAAGCAAAACACATTCATCGAAGTTAGTACCCAAAGCTAGCAGATAAGAACTTCAGCGGTACGAACTCGAGCCCAAGAATGTCGGAAAAAAAGCGTAGGAGTGCGTCATTTTTCAGCGGTGTGCTGCTTTGACTGGGAGCATTTGTTAGAGCAACAACGGCGTGCCGTATGAGTTTCATGTGTGGGCCTTTTGTCTTGAACCAGGCAGGTGTGAGTGAGAGTAACCTCGCTAATTGATGTCGCAAGAGCCTTTACGACCAAGCAGCCGATTAAGGCTTTACTTAAACTTTGCATGGCATTTCGTTGCAGTGTCTTCACTTTAGTTCTGCCTGTATATAAGCTTGCCTGACGTTCACTGTTCGCTGAAGGATGAAGACAATGAAATAATAGAAGTGGGTATTGTTGTAGAATTAACAAATATCAGGTCTCGCGGTTAACGGAAGGGTGAAATGACGACCAAATGCAATATGTCTACCAGAAATAAACTGAAAAGGTCTTTACGACGAGTTAAAAAAATGAGTGCTGTAAAAATGGGTTTATTTTTCGTGTAAAATGTATTTTAGGACTACGAGCAATCAAATATCCTGATGAGTTCGAAATACACGTAAAGAAATAAAAGAAACAGGCAAGGAAAGTAAAGACTTATTAAATTTTTCAATTGGTTTCCACGCTATACTACCGACAAGTTCTATGGCATACAAGCAAGGCGATAAATATATAATTAATGGTTCGTCCAGACCACTGTAGATTTTCGTCAAGCCTGAAATTTGCATCAGAATAAAATTGCAAAACTAAAGTTTGCGTCATTGTCAAATCGTATAAAGCTTGAGTTTGCCTCACGTTCGAAGAGTTAGCTGCTACATACCGCGAAATCAAAACTAAAACTAGAGAATTTATAATTATGAAAGTAAAATAGCTTCAACTTTACCCAGAGTTTTAAATAATCAAGGCTTCTCCCATCGGAGTTGAGGCCTCTTTACAGCGAGGTCACTTCCGAGCCCTGAAGTTGAGGATGCCCGAAGTGGTGGGGCACAGCTGCGTCACCACACTTCCTGGAAAGCCAGGCGTCTTCCTTCGTCTGGAGAGTCCTATTATATCGGTGCTTCATCCGTCCTAACCGAAGCTACAAAACGTACGATTTTGGTATGTTGAATACTCTCAGTAACCTTTTCAGTGCGTTTCTGTGAGCTTGTAAGAGTTCGAAGTTGATGACAAATGATGCTTCGATGTAGCAAGTATGAGTGCGCAATCCATCAACTAACTCTGTTTTAAACTAAGAAATTATTCCTCGCTAACGGAGAAGCCACAGTTACAAAGCGTCAACAATAACTTGGTCGTTTCAACAATGCATCAGCCAACAGATCCAGAAATTAAGTGATGTACCTTGATGTGACGCGCACGTAACATTAACTAGAGTTTCTTCCCCTTTCCATAAACGTCACTTAATAATAATTATTATTAAGTGACGTAATTAAGTAATTCAAATCCACGATAGTGAGAATTCAAGACAATACTGACCGGCACAACCCTTGTGTAACTGTGTCCGGCTCCTTTGCTTTCCGTGCACGTCTTCATCATCATGGAACTAGTAGCTGAATGAACTATAAAATATTTCAAAGGACATTCATGTAGAGTCAAATTTTAGTTCAGTTTGGGTTCGTATTGGTCTCGTTAATTAAGCTTACTGACTAATCTCAAGGGCCTCCGTGGAGAAAGAGTATCTTAAGAGAAGATTAAATCACAGTGAAAAAGAATTATTTTGCATAAAAAATCGAATCTACACGAACATCGACACAAAATTCGTTCGCAAATGTTTGAGTGGTTTACATCCATAGATATGGTTATCGGAATCATTTGAGTCAACAGATTTGAAAGTGAACTCCATTTGCCTGTTACTTGAATAACTTGCAAATCGTGATGAAAGAAGCCATAAAAGCAGAGCAGCGCACTAGTGGTGAGGCAGTTAAGAGGAATGGCAGCAAAGCGGCGGAGCGACCGAGATGGACGAGAGCAAGATGTTCCCTCGTAAAAAACTTTGACTCGAAACTCTTCGAGCGACTTTTTCGCCCACTTCTGGTGAGAGCTTCGAGACTGCCCTAATTTTAAGCTTTGGTAAGTGTCTCATAGGGAAATCGAGTCATAACGTCAGCGCTGTTAAAGTTCTTGGCTCACATTTAAAAAAAAATGTTAATAATATCAATAGTTTATGTAGTTACGATGAAATTAAATTCAATACTTTTCAAATAATTATTCATTTATCGATATAAGCATACAATGAGCAATTCAATAGGCATCAAATAATACACACCAAAAATTAAATTCAAATTACGTTCGTTCGAACTAAGAGCGCAGAATTTGCATGTATATATAAATCGCATACATTTTAAGATATATCGAATTTGAAACCGAAGCGACTCATGACAGCGGCAAGAGGAAAAGCATTTTCATTTACGTAAAAAAATCAACGAAATTTACCCTCGGTACAAGATGAGCTTCACATATCAAAGGGTGAGTCACGCCAACGCGGTGAGAGAACTTCTTCATTTAGCAGCAGTGGAACCCATTAATCGAACCCACATTCGCGCTATCAAAGAGTTAACACTTTGTCACAGTAAAAATGTCAGTGCATAATGAACTAGGAAACTAAACGCAAGACATCGCTAGCAAACAGGCAAACGAACGCCGCAAACTTAGACCAGCACAAGTCATTTGCTTTACTTTGCCAACGAGTTTTCCGCATTCAATAGAGAAGTGAAAGCATGAAATGTATTCACCTTGACAAGAAGATCAGCGGCCATGGAAAAAAAGTCGTTTGCCGAATAAGGACACAGTCAAGTTAAGGTAAAGAAGGCAAACTCTAGCTTCAAGCAATTTCAAAATGCTAGCAAGAAAAAACGTTTGCCGATAATATAGCTTCAGTCTTAGACGTTCTAGGTTTGGAAATTTTGGTATACTCCTTGCGAATCACCAACGCTTGCAGTGAGATTTGCGTACATCATTAAAAACAGCAATCGATGCAGCGGATAAAAAATTTGAACAAGTGCGAAACATTTCACGGTGACAATTTGAAAACAACACAAAATGTATACTCGCATACGGATGTGAATTCAGACATATATTAGAAGGTACCCCGAATAACTCATCACCAAGCCCCATGAATAAAGGAACGAGAAAAATACCTTTAAGCAAAATGAAACGTACGATAGATGGATTATAAATGAGAGAAACAATGAAAGTAAGTAAGCCTGTATACCCTCGACTGTCTATACCTCGGGAGATGAACATAATGTGAAAAGTTGGAAAGAATTGAAAGAAACGTCGCATTAAAAACTTTCATACCTTGTAAGTGTTCGTTATTACTCATTCGTTGTAAGTTGAGCCTGAACACTGACCCGTTCAAGAACTGAATAGACATGCACAAAAAATCAGTATAATTGGTAACTATAAGTAATTTTTATAATGATAATTATGTCCACAAGAGGTCAAGTTCACATTCGAGATAAGAATTAGGAGCTGAAGAAGGCTAGAGCAGCATTGACCAAGTATTGATCATGACTTTTTTTTAAATAGATGTTCGTACCTCCGGCATGCTAACAATACATTCAAAGATGAGAAAAAATTAGGTGAGCGTCCATGTTCACCATATCTTTACAGAGTTTTTCTGAGGCACACTAAGTACCCTAACACCACAGCACAAAGGGGAGAGGAGGCGCCTTGAAGCAAACAACACTTCGGGCACATGGCAAGGGGACGCTCTCCCCTACACACACTTAAGAGCTATGGCAGCAAGTGTCTCCCCTCGGTATCTCCCTAAACGAATTGAGATATGACAAACAAAGCAAAAAGAGGCACTTGTTGCACAAATTCATGGGACAGAACAACGTTGTTTAAAAAAATATACCAAAAAGAGTCTACCTTGATAGGATCCAACCAGTCTATTCGATATGTAGACTCACCTCTGTCAAATGAAGGATAATGAAAGTGGAATGATGTCATAGTGTTATAAGCTGAAATCTGCACGAGGTTTAACCAGAATATCAGTTTTACTTCAGCAAACTTGGTAGCGGTAGTTCGTCCTTGAGTAGCGGCAACCACAAAAAACCAACGAGACTGCGGCCACAGAAGACGGGCGGACCCGTTTGTAGGTCATGCGCTAGTGGCAGGACTATGCAGCAACTTGAAAAACCAGTTGCAAGTTACCTGTTCGTATCCCAATACCCATTATTCTCTTTATTAAACAAGTAAAAACACGCTTATTACGCATGCATTCACCGCTGACAAAAAAATTGGGCTAACGTCCATGTTCACCATGCCTCTTGTAACAATATTTGATACGTATAAGATATTTCAAAAAATAAAACGAGAAACAATAACACGGAGTACTGGAGCATTAGAGGTGAATGTGCGGGCTTGCTACATCTTTTTGTATGAATAAACGTGACGATTCTATGTCACAATATCCTGCATGCAGTCAGCACCAGCTGAATTTTGAATGGTGCAGCTAAAGACGCCGACTACAAGTTTATCACACATAAATGAACCCTTAGAAATTTACATAAGCGAACCATGATCTATCGCTACGCGTTCCAAGTCATATGTAACTGCCTGACTGGTAGAATGAACATCATGGCGTAATCTGACGATGCAAGCAAGATCTCTCAGCAGCTGAAGTAACATTTTGCTGTAGAGCAGCCAAAGGGCGGCGGCAGACGTTATTGCGGCGCCGGTACTGCAGGGCTTCGCCTAAGCCAGCAGCTCGCACGAGGACATCGACAAAAGAGAATCTCCAAGCAAGTCTATAGCGCGTGTTGAGTACCACATTTCCTGAGACTTTCACGTTGGTTTAACACAATGACGTTCTTACGGAACTACATATCACGTGAGTAATAAAGTTAACACGGTTACGAACGTTTCAGTGTACTGATAGAGTAAAGCATATCATAAGAGTGATTTTACGAGTCTCCGATCAAGGGAATTGAAGAAGATATCGCACGCACATAAAAATAAGAACTATAAATAGCGAGCGTCTTTAGAAAACCCATTTATTTAAACTATTTTTGAGAGAGGCTTCAATTAAGCAAAGACGAATCGAGCCGTGAAACAAATTTGACATACGAGTAATACTACTCGTACACGGTCTCGAAATCACTAGACCACCCAATGAACTTCATACAGCAAGAGTAGGAAACGCAAATTAGCCTTAGAAATAGAAACACAGCGTTACAATTAAAACCCAGTTTCCTGATGAGAGCATCAACATCGAATGCGAGGTTACTGTTAGACGAAAATTCAATCAATAAACTGTGGAACTTGTTGTCAGTTTTCATAATGTGTCTTCGTACTTGCAGAGTGTTGTGCATTTATTTTAAAGACCTCCGCAAGCAGAGACGTCAAGAGTGGGAAAGCAGCCAGGTACAGGGAGCGTTGGCAAGGTGTCGCACTGAGTCCTCTCTGAGTCACTGAGAAAGCAACGTCTCAGCAGCATTTGCTCAAATGTAACTTCTAGGGCTAGTCATTTGGTGTTGCTGACGTAAACGATGGTGAACTAACGGTTCTCATCTTTAACAATCAAGAAACATGTTCCTATGTGAGGGAGGTCCAAAATACAACTCCGAACAATTTTCACCAAGGCACTGTTTTTGCATACAATTGATATTCAATGACTGGTTAAAATGTAGGTGATCTATGCAACTGAAGGTAATATCATTCACAACATAAATTAACCGAAACGATTACTAATTAAACAACGAACCCTCAAAGCAGCACACATTCATTTGTCTATCAAATGGAGTCATGAAATGTTTAGTTAACATAATTTTACACCATGATAGACGACCACACCTTGAAGAATACGCTAGAGATTCCGTTAAGCCTCCCACACTTGCCATGTCCTTGGAAACAGTCGTAACCCTCGTAACACCGCTAAATTTCAACGAATGAAAGTTGAAGAATTTTTTTTTCATTCATACATTCTTTTTTAATTGTGCATCACTAACAGAGAAACATTTGCACTTTGAAAATTTTCCCAAGTCGAAGTAGAGTAAAACACATAACTACCTGATTGAAATTCGAGAGTCACCAACAGAACATATCTAAAAATACAACTGCCCAAGAATATCCCCTAGAATGCTATTAATGAGATATCATTTCACATTTATTATAAATTAGGCAGCCAACAGAGGAAGTTTAACTTTGGAATCTTCTTTAAATAGCGCAGATCAAACACTCCGAGTTCAGTTAAGAAGCTCGAGCTGTTACTCAGGCAGTCAAAATACAGTCAGAAAACGAAATCGATTTTAGTTACGTCAACATAGGTTTAAAACCAAACTCAATTAGTAAACAAACTACTTCAACTGTTTCCATGAATTGAGAATTACATACAAGGAATTTATGTTTTAAACATAAACATTCTAAAACTAACAATTTCACCGAAAGTGAATTTAAAAAAGTATAAATATCGCCTTTAATGAATTATACACACATTACAAATCAAGTAATATCACGCGTACGGTTTAATTTTCAGTTTGTTTGACAATTCTATTATTAAGCGATTCCTGCATACAATCGCATTGCACTAAGCAAACATTTTCAACTGAGACACGCATAAATCAAACACAAACCTTATCTGTCTCGTGAAAGCATACTATTCAAAACCAAAATCTTTAATTTCGATCAAAAATCTTTCATATAGTACAACTGAGAGGGAAAATTGAGGAAGCGACATCACAACGAGACTAAAATAGGCCAGTCATCGTGCATGAAGGGTCGACGGTGTTTCATCACAAGGATTAGAGCTAATAGGAGCCTCACACGCAATTGGTGCCCTAGATGAACCGCGTACTATACTGGGACCGCATGGCAGGGTGTGGCCGACGGGCGGTCACGATCCTCACGGGTAGATCATCTCTAACCGAGTTAGAGTTTACGGGAATAGTTTTGAACTGTTAAGAAGCTCCCCAGGTCCAAGTGAATGAGTAGTTCGTGAAGGTCCTTCGTAATTAGTATTGAATCAACTTTCATTTGGTATTGTTTCATTCGAACATTTTTTTTGTCCGAGGAACTATTTTAAAAAGCATCCACTGAGTATTTTTAACAGGAAGCAAAATTGCAATCTCATGGACAGTATGAAGGTTGCCCGCAACATGTATGTCGGTGCAGAAAATTAGCCCAGAATAACATTTCATCACTGAACAATAGAAGGTTACAATTAACTGAGATTGATCAGGCTTTTGATAGCAGCCGAGCGTTCGTTGGAATTTCAAACGATTCAAGGCAATCGTAAACAAACCCATTTAATACATCTAAAAATTGGCACACTGTGAACTTCGAAAAAATTGAAAGAAAATCTACCCTGTTCGCAGTGTGCATGTAAAGCACCTCTTCACACTGACATCCTCCCCCCCTCACACTGACTCAGGATTATCTCGTCTGATTACCTTCTTGTCGTAGTAAGAAGATTTTGTGTGAACTGCGACACAAACTTTATGAAATAAAAGTGATGTAGAGCTTGAGCTTGAAACTTAATTGTTATAGCGTTACTCAATGACTCATTATAATATAACCGTTAATCGGGTTAGATTCAGCGTGTTTTAAAATAGTAGAAACCTACAACCTCATTCAAAAGTAAAAATGAGGTATAAAGGAAGAACATAAACGGTAATAGAAATACGGGAGCAAGGCTCTAGTGCAGAAAGCAAGTTACAAGGTACATGGGTTTTGAAACGAAATAAAAAAGAACCAAAAGTAAAGAACAAAAGACCCATAACATCACAAAATCATTTCCACAACAGATTTTAGCGACAAGTGATACTAACCGTGCAGTGGGGATACGAATTCCACTGAAATGCGCTTTTCTCCTTTGGGAAAATATCCAGGACCAACCCCATGAGCGTATTCTAAACCAGTGTAGTTCGGGAATCCAATAAGTTTGCAAAATACGATGTGTCACGATCTCCTTCCACGATGCTATACAGAACAAATGTAGAACTCACAATAATTGATAGTCAAAATTTTTACTGGCACTGAGATTCATTTCAACTTCATTCAGAAAATACACTAACGCAACTAACAGAAAATACGCTAACACAGCATACGGAAAATACCCTCCTCTTTAAATGCTTTGAATGTGTTAATCTCTCACTGAAAATGCATCAGCCTCCAATTTTTAGCGAGTGGGAAAACCGATTTCATAAACGATACATTTTATAAGCAATTTTGGACATTTTGTCCCATGTCTTCTCTCACATATCCACTAAGTAGCAGGTCAGATTTTTTTCCACGCCATCAGGTCTCACGATAAAACTCCGGGAGTACGTCCTAAATTTTGGAGCCGTACCATAAATCAAATACGCATTCTAACACAATTTGGGTTCGTAAGTAGCAGCAGTAAAAGAAGATGTTTAGTTAGGCCGCAGGGGAAAAAACGGAGCTCCTCCCCCAGAACAAGATTTTGGTATACCTAGTGAATTACCCTCTTGATTTGAAGCAAAATGTCAAGGTATACCCTATTACATTTAATGAAGAAATAGTGAAGTTCAATCACTTCCAAGGCCGTAAATGAGCACAAGGGGTCAATGCTATGATACAATCCAGCGAGATGGTTGTGCAGGATTGTTTCACTGGATTTGACTGGATGCTGAATTTGACTTTCACTGCGAGACCGAATAAAGCGCACCAAACTCTAAGGAGGTAGTTAAAAATATAGGAAGTTAACTTCGATCACATAGAACCTCGCACAAAAGGAAATAAATTTAAGAAAGGAGTCTCTTCTACTAAACCCTAAAACATAACTAAAATTGAGCCGAGTGAGAAATTTTGCATCTTCCAAACCTATCTTGATATATTTTACAGATTTTTTCTTACGGACAAAAATTAGTAAAAAAATGTGAACCTTGTTTACGTTTCGAGAAAATTTCCGAAAAATTACAAATGATATTGTTGTAAGATTAAAAACAATTATCAATTGGAGTTACATACTTAGATTCCAAATAAAGCTTGAAGTTTGAAGTCAGACATCAATACCAATAACGAGAAAAATGATTGGATATTGGAATCATTATCGGTGAGAAATGAATACTAGTAAAAACTTGGACTGTTGTGCTCATGAAGAGTTCGAATCGGCACGTATTGACAAAGGCTTTTTATTAATGTAAGAACTGAATTGCATATACTCTTATTTACGAGTCCCAGCTCTTATTTTGAAGTCCCTTATTTATGACTCCCAGTTTAATGCAGCAATGAGAAGCCCAACTTCGTAAACCCATTCTATCATTTCTGAGGAAAATATTGTCCACACAGAAACCAAAACTACCACATGTTTGGGAAGTAATTTAGACCAGCGTACCTTCTCCTTACCATTCATGTTAACATTAAATCAATAGGACGAGTTGAGTCATTCTTACAAACGTATTCAGACGGTGGAATAACGTGAACACGTGTTGAGGAGAGTTCTGCTGTTGGAGAAATCTGGGGTGAACTATTAGTTGTTTGCTCAAGGTCTTCATGACGAGATATGAAGTTGTCTTGCTTCATACCGGCACCTACAGAAATGTCAGTGCCGCGACTACGTTGAAAGGCACAATGGCTTTTACGACATCGTAAGCCAAAGGAGGCTCTACAAACATTTCGCCAGTAATGATGACATCGAACAAGGCAGGAACGCGACAGACGATTCGAACTTCGCCATGGAATGTCTCTGACAGGCGTAAACTGTAGGTGAAATAACGGATCAGCTCTGCTGGAGCGTAGAGCCAATTCGGAACAGAGGCCGAGATAGGCCAGACTAACATATAGTGAAATCGATTGACAGTAAAACTAACTGTATCTTACATGAGAGCGAGTTTAAAGCAAAGAAACTCACTACGGAAGAAAAATCTCAAGATTCGAAAAAAACAATTCGAAAAATTATCCCACTGACCCAAACACTTTTCTACACATCAAGTCAATTCATTTTAACGATGAATATGTTGCATACAGAAAGAGCGGCTTTCTGGTGCCCTCATTGGGAGGCTGAGAACGGCGAGCAAGCTTAAACTCTCGATTTTTGAGAGAAGCTTCAGTCAATTCAGTGAAGCTATGAAGAACCACACCATAAACAAATTTTACTGAGTCATGGTTTCGTAACAACTAAGGCGTCCAAGGAATTTCAAAATTTATACAGAAAATGAAAAAATATATATTTCTGCCAAAAAGAAAATACAAAACGCAGTAAGTGAAATAAATAAAGAAATAAAACCTGATGCATTTCTATTCCTACATAAGCGCACTGACTGCGTAGACTTTCCTGGATAAAGAAAGAAAAACAAATATACCAACTAATGAATCAATGGAGTTACGTATTTGAACATCGGTGGAAATTTTTCCTAAATACTCCCGCGAAGAATAGTTTCATTTCCGTAATGAAGAATTATAAATCTTCAGCGGAAGTATAATATAATGCTGTATTACAAATTAGGTAACAGACTATTAGACACACGATCAATTTATGGACAGACCCTAGTTTCATAGAATTATGAGGGGAAAATTCGTACCGCCTCAGAGCAAACTGAAAAACTGAGCTCCTATTAAACCAAGTTGACTCGAGGGCACAATCTTAATACGCACTTTTGATAGCAAACTGATTACCCAAGCAGGATGGATGCGACGTTAACACCTCAAGTACAGAAGATGGAAACCAGAGTGATATTATAATGTGATCACAATTCATTCTAAACGACCATATACAATCCGCCCATGAGTACAAGGCAGACGGAGCCATTTTCCTGCACTGAATGCAAACGGAGCCATTTTCCTGCACTGAATGCAGACGGAGCCATTTTCCTGCACTGAATGGAGAGGGAGCCATTTTCCTGCACTGAATGCAGACGGAGCCATCCATTTTCCTGCACTGAATGGAGAGGGAGCCATTTTCCTGCACTGAACGCAGACGGAGCCCTTTCCTTGCACTGAATGCAGACGGAGCCCTTTTCCTGCACTGAATGCAGACGGAGAATTTTTCCTGCACTGAATGGAGAGGGAGCTAGACTCAAGTCAACTATCCTCGAGAAATCTAGGAGACAGAAAAGACTGCCCTATCCGCCTGGTCTTGAGGAGGCGCACTGTCATTTTTCCGGCAGAAAAGCCATTTGGTGGTTAGACGACAAGGTCGGGGCCGCCGCACCCATCCCGCCTTTGTTCCTTCCATTCTTTTGTGCCTTTATAATAAAAGCAGGAATAAAATCGTGACCAGATGTACGAGTATTCTCTTCGAAAGAATAAATTCCCCGACAGATGTATGTATACGATACATTCTGCACTAAGCTATTAAGAAACACAGTCGTGATCAAGTTAATGGGTGATATATTTTTTATGCTCTGAAATTAATCCGATATCTTTAAGCTTTTGCTATCAGCAAACTGAAGAGAAACAATCAATGTAATAGAACTAAAACGTAGCGCACCAGACACCCAACTATTTTACATACATGTAAAATGTCTAGCACAAATTTTGTGCTAGACTGGATGTAAATTGTGATCAAAACGCGTATCAACATACGAGTATGAATAATTTTAAACATAATAATTTCAATCAGAATTATACATTCGCTTCAGTGAAAGCAAAGATTCCAACATACAAAACCAAATAAAAACTAATACTGTTCTTGAATTCGAAATGAAATAACTACTATAAGTCATTGATAGTTTAGATCGATTTATTAAGGTTTGTATTTGCACTGAATTCATCATAATATTCGTATGGTAATTTTGCAGTTTTAAAAGACAATGCAGGTTTATGATAGATACAATATAATATCAAGGCCTTGAAGTATAATATTCCCCCAATCCATCAATGTCTATCAAAAATCTTAATAAACATTTTGCTAATCAACCTGTGCCAAACAAGAGGAAAAAAAAGTCCACATTTGCCAAAAGAACGGATCAGTAACTTGACCAAACCTGAGTTACTGTGCAACGAAAAGAAGACCATCAAATATTACATAAATTTTGTCTACGCTCAGTACGATAGCCTCGACGACCTGATGAAATCTCTCGCTTGTACTAGGGAAAAAATAATTTATCTAATACAAAATTTTATGTTCGAATTTCTTAAAGTTTGACATAACATCAAGAAATTACCAGATTTTACCAGTCCTTTTCAGTTCTATCGTGGTATATTATCACAAATGTACACGAAACATCACACTCCTTCAAAGCTGTCACTATTATATAGAACGAACTTTGCACGGGAGAAAACCAGCACAAAGAGTTGAGACGGAGGAAAGCTAACAACTAAACTGGTGAAGAACAGGTCGGTCATGTCCCTGTTGTAATAACATGGCATGTCCCCAAAGCGAGGCCGGCCTTTACTTAAAACTGCCATCCACATACGAGCTCTAAACGTGTTGCTGACTCAGCAGCATTTAGCTTTGAAATGGTTAGAAAGAGCTTTAGTTTCTTTAGTTCAGTAGCAATTGCACACAGCGTCAACTCTGAGGTGTAGAAAAAGAGTAAATAAATATTTATAAAATGATAATTGAATATATGTATATAGTCTGTTTCGTCCTAAATGCGTCCTCAATTTGCTACCTGAAAAGTTCTCAACTCACCAAATAACGAAATCACAATCATACTAGCTTCGTTTTTATCGCAAACTTTAAGAAATAAGCTTATAAGAATTCAGTTGGACAAATTCTAAGGCGATCAGAACACCATTATCTTTTCAAGCAAAACGTGACGAGCCCAAAAAAATGACACGTTTTTCTTACCGCTAAGTAATTCTCCTGATTTAACTATTCGGAACTAGATAGAACATTTGAGAAGTGAATTAGAAAAAAATTTCATCAGAAACGAATATAAAAAGATAAACCCTGATCGACACCAAAGCTTCAGCGCCAGAACATGCGAGTTCACTTAATCTTCTTTCAAAAGATCCTGTCTTTTTAAAATAGCGTCCCACTTGTGTAAAATGGAATCCTAAAAGACTTAAGATAATCAAGCGTCACTCGACCTCATTGCGCATTATGCTCGTACCCTTTCCGTACGCAAAAAAAAAAACAGCGCAACACAAGTAACCCGTCTCTTAACAAGCAGGAAGCACCAGCCAGCAACCATCACCATAATAATGTTAAACGGAGCGGTATTGCCTCAACAAAAACAAATGGGATAATCAAGTACGACAACGAACAACATAATCTAAAAAGATGACAAACGTACATCTAGCAGTAACATTTTCAACAGTGTATTTCCTCTACGCTGTAAACAAAAAATGTACAAATGGTCTCGCTGTAATGAGGTTAATGAATATAGGAGAGAAAGAAATCTTGACATAATGCCTAATTCGCTATTAGTCTAATTCACTGCTAGTCTAATTCGCTTCTGGTCTAATTAGCCTCAAGTCTAATTGGCTACTAGTCTAATTTGCGTCTAATCTTATTCGCGTCTAGTCCAATTCGCTCAAAAGAAGGATGCCAGTGCCCAATTTAGATATAATTTCAAAGCAACAAAATTCAAAGCACAACTCATGGTAAAATCTGAACAAGTATTTATGTGTCAAAAATAGAGGTGAAAAACTAGGATCAGCATAATTCCTCGGTATAAATTATAATTAAAAAATGAATTGTAAGAGAA
>VOMN01091088.1:0-13614 GCA_014899125.1 Orchestia grillus | reverse complement strand
AATGAAGAACCGACACAGCATCTTGAGCAGCATCACACGGAGCAATAATTACACCATCTTATTTCGTTCACGTCACTGACGTATTGAATACTAAAATTTACGCGAATCTGAGATAGAATCCCTAAACACAGCACTATTGCATACGATGTATGAGATAGAACGGATCAGAGATGTACATATACATTTAGAGAGCATGCTTTTGAATTTACTCTCGGAATAAACGATTAGATTAGGACGCGTCGCAGCAATTTCGATAGCTCTAGTTTTTCAATTATAAAAGTTAGCAAATTTCATTTGTTTTTGAGGTTTTGGTTACAAGTTTTACCTAGCTACAACCTTCAAACATCAACCTATCACAATATCAAGTTCGCTCAAGAATGTAAACTGTAAAACCTCCAGAAAGCCCGTAGCCACGAGAATGAACCGGAACCTAGCGACATCTAAAGCAAACCTCACTGCACCTCTCTCGAGAATTTGCAGTTGATGAATGCTATTACGAACAAAAATAAGAACTTCATTGCTTGTAACAGCAAATATCAGAACCTGAAAATTATTGAGTGTACTCGATCGACAATAAATTAGCAATAACGAAAAGGTTACCACGACGGCGAATTTCAGACTTTGGAAATGATAGGTTGTTGTCACGCTGAACAAAGCTATGTAAACTGTATTTGATCCTTGCACAAGTTCACATCTACTTCTGTTGTAACTTATTTTATCAAACTTAGATCAACAAAACAACATAAAACCTGCAGTTCATATCACTTACTCAATGTATAGGTGTGTTTGTCAAATTCATATGCCAACCAGTTGAACACTACTAAGTGCTTTATTTTCATATTCTAGGAGCGATACCACCGATATTCTTCTGATTGAACATTTGAAATATTTATCCTTTAACTAAAGTTCACTACTCCAACATTTGTGTCTTCAGGTTCAATAGTGAAATAACAAACCGTATTATCCATTGGACATCAAAACAAGAAGGAAAGCTGGCGGTGCTCGATGAACTGTGGCTACAGCGCTGTTAAAACGGAATTATTTCGTGAGTGTCGCCGTAATGACACGAATAGAATCACGGTAAAACGACGTCTCAGAAAAGAAGAGTTAAAGTTAAAGTTAACGCTCAGAAACCGCAGATATTGAGCAAATTGTTGGCACAAGTAAAAAAACTACTAATGATGCAGGCGAGTAGAACTTGGTACTACTGGGACACGTTTTGTTAGATTGAAGTAACTCAAGGCGAATTTTCGCTGCAGAAATTCGGATTAAAAACTTCTTTTGACAGAATCTAATGCCAAGCTTCTAAGAAAAGCATATAATTATCACAAATCCTAGACAATTGATATCAAAGAATGTTATATGGTACGAGAATTGTCAATTTACTTTTCCATGCAAACATCCGTTTTATGCATGGAAATCCCACGGAATATTTGGTCCTAATTGGATATTT
Source organism: Orchestia grillus (assembly GCA_014899125.1). NCBI lineage: Eukaryota > Metazoa > Arthropoda > Malacostraca > Amphipoda > Talitridae > Orchestia > Orchestia grillus. Next base: position 12,161 of record VOMN01091088.1, on the reverse strand, counting down.
GTGATAAACCCCCCGGAATGTTTCTCCGATTTGATTTCTATGACGATTTCATGGTATTCAGCCAGGGCTATTGCTTGGAGTTTATCATTTTTTTAAGAACTAAAAGTTCTGCAGGAAAACCACTGTAGAACGTATTTAACTGCAAATTGAGGGTATGTATTGAAAAAATTATAATTTAATTATTGGTTGTGCTTAATTGTTGCACCCTATAGCAGCGACAAGGGAGAGTTTTTCCTTGATCATTTCAACACTATTTAAAACGAACAAAACTTCATTTCCACCCAGACATTGATATATACGAGTATGTCCTGAAGTCCTTAACTACCTGTTTATAAAAAAACACATGGATAAAGTACAGATCATTTATAATATTTCTGATGTTTGTAAGTTCGTGTAAAGTCTGGTAGAAATTGAATGCGCACATTACATTCACATCCTGTTTGGATTACTGCGGATAGAGACTTCGATATCATCGAGGACGAGGCTCTGTTAGTGACTACGACATTGCCGCTACACGCTGTCTTATTCTTAGATGTTATTGATTCCGTTGATCCGAATAAAAATTATTAAACTTTGTTTCGAGGAGTACGGGAATATTATGAAGCACTGTGTGTGGCTAACACTATGACCAAATCTCAATATAATTCAGCCGTCACGACTGCCCAGAAGCAGACTGCAAACTACCTTTTCACACCCAGCATCGCTCCAACACCTCGCTGATGTTTGGCCAGAAGACTTCTCAGTGTTGCGTTGAAAGATATTCAGATACATTTCCAATCTGTGCATCATTCGATCAAAGCTATTTTAAGAGAAAATGACACCCCAATACATAGTGAATAAATTAATTACTATTGTGTTTAAATCGAGTATTCACATTATGTTGTCGATGCAATGGATGACGTATAATCAAAGACATAAATCCGTTATTACGTCCTAATTATAGTATATCTAAGCGAAAACTTCTAGATTTCCTTTATTTATTTTACAAATAAGGTTTAAATACCGGTTAATTACCGTAAGGGACACTTTACTTTCGAATTATTCACCTTCATGTTCAATGTTTATATCCTCTTTACGGAGCGAGTTACTTGTGTCTGTGAGCCCTTAGACAAGTTAATAGTTTAAGTGAATTCATAAGTATTTCGTATCTTATTTTGTTTATTTTGTTAGGTGTCAGACTTACGACTACACGACAACTGCCAGAAGCTGAGAGCCAACAAACCCGCAACATCAATGACTGCAGTGGCAGCAAACTCATTCTAAACAATGGCACATGCCAACTGTGACAGCCTGCAAACGGCTTCTATGACCTCAAACGCTGACTTTCCTAGGAAAAAAATGGAACGTGAAATTAAGAAAAATAAAATGAAATTGCATATATAACAGTTTGCTGCCTGCATTCTGTAAAAACGAGTACACTTCAACCTCTTGTATGTAATCGAGTAACTCCCGTAAAACGATCCTCGACTATCTCATAAAAAGTTTTAGATTTGTTCAGAACGTAGAAAACGAAATGTAGCTATTCAGTAACCGAAATTTGCTAGTACAACTTGAATTTATTGATTATTTAGAATTGGAAAGAAACACGTTTTAATCATATTAGACTATGTAGGCACACGAATGACATAAAATTTATAATTAAGAAATTCACGTAATTGTTCAAGGTTTATTAGACAGTGAATTATAACTTTAAAAGCTTTATTCTTAAAGTCTGCACCCGTTAAGAGCTTAAAAATATCTCTCAAAAGTAGATATCACGTTCGGATTTACATGACTGTGTCTGTCAGAAATCATTCAGAAGTATGCACTCGTAGATGTCCTTAAAGAATATTCGTCACTGATGACTACTTATTCTAACGTATCACGTCTACACGGATGTGATGTGAATTGGAGCCTAATGAGCTATTTTCGAATTCTGAATGAGTAGTGTTTCCAGATTTGTTGTTAGGAAACTTGTATTAAGTTAGATTTAAAAATTAACGATGTAGGAATGTTCAACGGAAATGTGGAAAGTAGAAGCGTATATTTCTCGTTACACTTAAATTAACGTACGATGACAGGCTCGAAAAACTATTGATGATAGTCGTCGTACCGCAATTACCACAACCCTTCTTACAGCAGCCGCTTAATATCCACTGCTCAATTTTGCATCAGTTTACACCCCCCCGTTCGCATGCGAAGTAGCCGTTCGTTCTGAACTCCATATCTGTGTCGTTCAGGTCTGCAGATAAGGCAACCAAGTAAAGTTGGCCGCAGCTCCTCAGGTAACGACACCGAAGACATCATGAATGCTCTTCTTGGAAGCAATTACCAGAGGAAAAACAATGGCGCAACTGCTGGACAATAATGAACTCTCAAGCATTAGATATAACACCAACATTGCAAACAGATATGGCTCGCCAATGCTTCTGCATGACAACTGATATGGAAGACTGAACCGACGTGGGTGAATAAAGAAGACAAAAACTTGAAAGGTCTAGGACGCAGAATTTCTGTTTTCGTCATGAGTTAAGCCAATAATTAAAAAGGAAATTCTGTAGAGGTGATACAGTGGTTTACAAAAGGCCTTTTCATTTTAAAGAATTAAAAATTTAATGGTGGCGCTCTTCGCACCAGAAACATCAAAATTTATTTTAAACTTGAATAAGGTTCATAAGTGAGAAGGTACATAGGCAATCAAAGCTTAAACGGAGTTTTAGATTCAACTGTTACATACAGTGACGGACGCGTGCAACAAACACTCGGTTGACTTCAATGTATTATAGTAAAACATCTACCCTTGTTCGTAAAGGTAGTCTTATAATGCAGGCTAATCTCCTCTTTAAATATTGAGCAGCCCTTTTACAACATTCGTTAAAAATACAAAAAATAAATGTTAAATAAATCGATTCATTGCTCCAATCAACCCCTTACGGACTGGGGAGCTTCGGCTGACTCAGACGCATCAGGCGCAGATGGTCAGCAACAGCAAGATAGCTCGCATTCAAATGATACCACACTAGAAGTCGAGAAAACGCAAACTAATTAACGATGACCCATTCAACGCAGTCATATTCAAGACTGAATGCAGAATGTTTTTCACACTTTTGTATCTCATTCAAGAGCACTCCAACGCTGGAAAGCGCCACCACTACCGCAACCACCACCCTGTAACCATGCTAGCAGCCCAAGGTCTAAGGATCCTATAACCCTGCTAACAGCCCAAGGTCTAAGGATCCTATAACCCTGCTAGCAGCCCAAGGTCTAAAGATCCTATAACCCTGCTAGTAACCCAAGGTCTAAGGATCCTATAACCCTGCCAGCAACCCAAGGTCTAAGGCAAAAATCTTTTTTGTTCGTCCCACCTTTACTCCCACGTGCGCAGCATGGCCTCCCTTCCTCCTCAGTGACCTCTCCCTAACCCACAGCCTCTCACCCTGTCGACCTTTTCGTCGTATTTTCATTTCTACCACCTGAGTTTTGAAAGACCTAATACTATAAATCAGAAGTAATATCTTTATAATAAAATAATTCTCAAACGAAACAAAATTTCTTTGGAAGGTATTGTAGAAAAAAATATTTTCAAGAAAAAAAGGAGGGAAAACCTTGTTTTGACACTCCCTGCTTCGAAAATCAAGACAAACAAACAGAACATTCGTGAAATCTAATTTTCAAAAATTGCACGGAATCTATAGAAATAATTGATTAAATTTGAATACGTTAAGTTGAACATCTGCAAGCATTAGTCAGAATGCACACTCGTCATGAAACCTCACTAGCCACTTCTATCAAAATGCAACCGAATTCAACTTCCGCGTCTGTTCATTTTAAGTGAAAAGATGAACCGCAACTGCTGCTGCAAATCGATACCCGATGTCTGTCTCACCTTGGTTAGGGACTGGCAGTAAAAAGGCACATAAAATCAACAAAAAAGAACAGCTGCACAGTTATCATTTAGAGCATTGGAAATCCATTGCAAGCAAGCACAATAAGTCGTTGTCTTAAAAGTCATAAATTGAAGTACTTCTACGTAAATTACATCCCATTACTTTTTCAATCTATTATTTTCGAAAACAACTAAAATGAATAGGCAAGCTTGTACATAAAGTTGCAGGCTTTAAAATACCAAGAATTTCAATCAGATCTAAAAAAAATAATGTAGGGGAAGAAAATATTGTAATATTCATGCCCAACACTGCGGCATAGAATGAGAAAGAGAGCAATATGTGTTTCGTATTCAGTTTAATCCACTTAATTCGGTATTGCAATAATACAAACTACTAAGATGTGAAATTCCCATGAACAAGTTATTTTATGTTCAGCAGAAAGTGAGTAGTGTCATCAACACAAGCAGTAACAGTACGTTAAAATGTAACAATTTAGTTCGAGCAGCCATATCACACCACATTTACGTACGATAAAATCTATATCCCCACGACCATCGATTACTCACCCGCTCATCTTACAGTAAATCATCATTGGATTCCTCGAAACACAAGCCTCGTCTTCCTTCAAAAGCTCTGCTCGAACTTACAGGAATCATCCCGTCAAGTTCTCGACGCTAGCCCTATTGATCTTCATTTTTTCATCTTTCCTTCGAGACGTACAATTTCAATTTCATACCTTAAGCCATAAACTTGAAAATTCACTCTAAAATTGTGCATTTCCTTAGAAGAATCTTAATTTCACCCAAAAGACCGTCAAATTTCTAATTCTGGTTCCAGTGAACCAAAAATATCTCAGATCTCATGGTGAAAACTGCAAATCCGCAACCAAAATATAGGCCTTCGCTTCTATATAACCTCTGAACCAATATCGCATAAAAGCACCATTATTTATTCATTCTTCTCCAATTGGAAACAAACTGTGACCTACCCCGCACAGCACACCCACGACTGCCGCGCCCTCCCCCGCCGCCCGCACGAGAAAGCTGACTCGCTGGCACCAACTGACCTGTCGCTCGGAGATGCGCGGCACACATGCTCGGTTGCACGTGGAAACATGCCGTAATGTTATTTACACGCTAGTGTGCATGATACAGCAAACACTCTAAGATATGTTATTCTTAACGGATAACATAAGCGAATGTATGTTCACGCCTCATTGCCAAAAGTGCGAAGTGCTCATGTGAACAGGTGTGCTTGAATATGCAATGCCGCTTCATTCAAGCACCATGGATGATTCATCAAGTCTAACTGCAGGATTTTCAAAACTGACTCACAGTACATGATTTAAAAGAATTTACCTAAAAAATACAGCAAAAGGTTCGAATTCTAGCGAATAATAGTGAGTTTGGGAATATTATTTACGATTGGAGGCAAAATAAATCACGGAGGCATTATTGGAGGCATTAATGAGGATGACCCTGTATAGGCTTAACGACCTTGGGCTAATTGGTAAGCTTCCATCAACTTATGAACATTTTTAGGAATAAAAACGACCAGCAAGACGTAATTCACTCGCAATACTTAAGATAAAAAAGAATTCCATAAACATATAGAAGGGTACGAATTATTCAAACCCAGCAATATGCAAGTGTAGACCTAGGTTATTTTGTTTTCTATCCCACGCCGCTCAAATTTTGGTACTCACATATATTTTTTCAGTTACTACTCCTCCTAACAGAGATTGTTTCTCTTAATTTGAAGCATTTAGTTTAGTTCAATTACATTAATCACTTTAATTCGACTTTTACGACACTAATAATGAAGGTTATCATAGGCAAGTATCAAATGAGGGGACTGTCAGTTAGGCCGAACCCTAGGCCCACTAGACCGTAAATGAAAAGCAAATTCTAGCTGCCTTGTACACGTAATTATAGCGCGCCCAACTTGAAACGCAACTTGCGTAAATCAAATTACTTTCTGCACCAACTGAATTAGATATATTCCGGATATATCTAATTCAATAAGATGTATTTTTCGTTTTTCATAGCTATGAAGCAGGTAATTTATCCAGTTTAACGTGCCGTGAGTCATATGATGCGTGTGAAGTGAATTTTAAACGTTAGAGTAATGAGCAAGTTTTCACTGCATTTGAACAACATGAACTCGTCGGGCGTCGCGTTAATGAATCAAGCGTTAAGACAGCAATGTTTAAACTAGGCAAACATTAATTCTCATTCCATTCACGTCGCGATCGCTACTTAGCCTTGCAAAAAATTTTCGTTAAAATCAGCTAGCTCGAAAACTGAAGCGTCATAGTACTTGAACCTCGCACAGCGTATTGTGATGTAGCATAGTAGTCTTACTTTTGAAATACTTTATAAAAAAATTAAATTTCAGGCTACATTTGTTACAGTGAGATAAAAAATGCTAAAACGCTTGCAAGACATTATTTTACAGCATTTTTTACAAGGCGAAACCATAAAATTCGAGCAAAACGATAAAAATCTTACTAACTGAGCATCATAAATATGATTTTTATCACGTATATGAAATTTATACATCAATATAAAAAATAGACAGTGAAAACAGCACTCGTACCCTTTCAGTACGATGTTCAATTTGTAGAACGCACGACGTTAGCTACAAGCAAATAGCTAAATGAAGAGACATTACCTGTGGGTTTCCTGAGGTACCTCGCCAGACATCCGCGCATCTGTACTCTGGAGACCGTCACGTGCCGCACGACGCCCGGCATCTTGATACTTTGTGACTGGTGTTAAGAAATCCTCAAATTCTGCCTTATCTGACTTAAGAACAACTCGAAAAGAACCTTATATCAAAAATTATTTTCACTGAAATGATTAGCAGTGATTTATCGATTGAACTATGTCTCACAAAAGCTTCTTTTTTTATTTAGCATTAGAAACTGTAAGGATTGATGCTTGCTAGCAGAAACAATTTCGTTAACACTTCATTTAAAGAAATTTACTATTCATCCCTTCATTAAAACGTTGTGTTCCATAGTTCTACTGGAAGGGCTCTTCCAAAATATATACATATACTGTTAATCACTTTCGTACTCATAACAAGTCACTTTGGTTTCTGAGCACTGCGAAAGTGCTATAATTCTTCTATACCGGTTAAAGTAGTTATTAGCACTAAATGGAAAAATTTATCACGAACTCTTCAGTGTATCATTAGCCACACACTGATTGAACGCTCTTCAGGAGGCCTCATAACAGTAGCGCTCCGTATTCATGAGAAGCTTAATCATACCCACACGTTGCAATAAAGAATCTGAACACCTTTTCGGCAGTTTCGCACGTAGAATCGCCACATTTGATCGTACATCAAAATTCTAGTACCGAAACTATCGAAACAGGGCAAGTGTTGATTGAGTTCTAACCCACGTCAGTCAAAGAGAGCGCAGACGCTGCGCCCACACGCAGACACGAAGAAGGTTTCTTGCGAACTAAAAGGTGCCAAGAAGACAAGGACACGGTCTATGTCTTGGGCGTGACTGAGAGAAGACTTTCCAGGGCTGCACGCCTCCGCACTCTGACACCGATATCCATAGCAATTGGTTACATGTTATTTGAATGGAGATAAAACTCTCTGGATGCTCACCAGTCAAAAATAGAAAAATGTGACCGATATTTACGTGAGCCGATATCGTTTCTCAATTTCTCTGCTAACTTGGTATGTCATTTACGACGACCGACTCACCAAACGAAAATTCAAGTTCAACTCAAATTTTACACTCTCATGGGAAATTAATCAGACTTCTACCTACATTAAGACATACCAAAAAAAAGAGAACATAAGGTTTTATACCTCCCTCAACTAAAGTTCAAAACAGTTCACTCTCTCCAGCTTTCCTATAGCATAACACATCCCGTATCAGTTCTATTTCTAGAAGATTGCAGTAGATTGTTAAGTATTTTCAAGTAGGTATTCGGTAAATTCAATGGCCGCTTGTTTTCTACTAATAGCTTCAAAATAATTCCATTCAGTGATAGTGATGTTGATCATTTTCCACTGCGTAATTCGAGAACAAAATTGCCCTCTTATCTATGAACTTTTTGCGAGACAATAGTTTTACATTCAGATCATTTGAGGTGGTGAAAGCCGTTTCTACTGAGCTATAAATTCTGCGTACGGAGATGAACCCTGATCTGATAATTCTCTTTGTAGGACGAAAGCTTTGTGAAGTGAGAAATCATAACGGCTCATATGTTTTCCCAAAAAACAATAATTTTATTGAATTTTCGTTGAGGCGCCTGAGCAGAAGGAGGGAAATTGATGTTCCGACATTAAATTGCAGTGGCAGCATAAAAACAATATGTTCGTGCCTAACATAAAAACAAGTTTGTTTTTGATTTGGAACACTTCCCACAAATAAGAAATAGAAAGTAATTGCTTTTTGTTCAAGATCCGCATATAAGGGATGAATATTCAAAACACTTTTATTGAGATAGCAGCATTAACAACATCAGCAAAATCGACTAACCTAGACAGACCGGATTTCAGTAAATTTAATATAAAAACAGAACCCCTACAAGGTAACTTTGTGGAGTTGAACAATAGTGTTGACAAAAGATCAGCCTTTAGTTAAACGCCACATCTCTATTTGTATCGCTAGCCAATTCTCACGCTATATTGCTGATGAAACTAAGAGCCGCTTGAGGTTCATAGTATTTCTTCGTAAAAACTTGATCACGAGAATGTCAGAGAAAAGTAAACAAAAGACAAAGTGCTATTGTCATCACCATTGTGGAAACGTATAAGTAAAGCTTTTCTCGCCATTACGTTCTAGTAGTAGTAGTGGTAGTGGTATCATATTTTGTTAGCGCAGCGGAACTACCATTACGTTCTAATGGATAATCTTGCGGAGCTTAGTCTTAGCAGCTTTGCTAGTCAGAACGAAAATCTTACAAGTGTGTAACGGAGTAATGTATCCGCGTGAGCAAATTATTTAGATTTAAATTCAGGCATAAGACAGTGAGCTAAATAAATTTAAATTGAGATTCAAACTTTAAAAAACCGACCTTATCAATTCATTGCGTTATTACTACGTGTTAAGCCTAGAAGCGAGTAAAAAACGCAACAATATAAGATCTGAAAAGGACGAGTTTGAATGCATAACAAACCCCTAACTTGCACAAAATATTTCACCAAGCAAGGTCTGACTTCACTTCCCGCCCTGTTTCTCTACAAAGGATGAGTAAGAAGGAGAGGCCAACTGAGAAGTTTTATGGCATGTATAAGGAGTGAAGAGACGAGGTTGCCTCCTGCCCCTCCTCGCTGGCTGAGTTGCTACAAGGCGCACAAAGGTACGGCACAGATTTTCATGAGACTGTGAAAATATCAACCTATTTACAGTGTGTTCCATGCTATTTTGAATACTCTGTGATTAAAATTGAAAGCCGATTTTCTGCAATGTTCTTTGTAGCAAGAAATTAATCGATGAAAAACATCTACAGCTCAGACTGATGCTTAGATGCGTCACCACGCAGTCATCTATACACTTTACGTGGAGAATTCAATCCAAATTATGTCAAATGGACCTCATAGAAGAGCCCTCCAGCAGTGTTCATGAAACGTGCAGCAACGTACATGCATCCTATCATGAAAATCAAATTCTAAACGAGGTATGAGAGTTTTATTTCTCGCTAGAATTTTCCTGCCATCAACTTCTTGATTTTCCTCTCTTTTCGGTATTCTTGTCTCTTATGCTCTTATCCATTGACAATACGACCAACAGTCCCGAAATGGTTGCAAAAACAAAAAAGAAAAAAAATAATAACTCACTGGGTGGTACATTACAGCTTAGATTGACACACTTTTAAATCCTGCTGATGAACTCTCACCACACACAAATACATGTTTATCTCCTTGAACAAGTAGCTTACTACTTTTTAGTATATAACAAACAAAAAGTTCTAGAAGCCTTCATTCACAACGTGCGTGGTATGCAAAGAAATATAACATGAGGCAAGCAGCACGATCAATGCGCAGTTTTGTCCTGACAAATTGAAAGTCCATTTTCCCAACTGTTGAAGAGTATCTTGAAGAAGACACAAGTTTTGCCTTCCTCAGGAAGTTCTGAATATAATCTCTTAGGTCTACTGGAATAACACGAAGACAAAGCCTTCTCAGAAACTTGAGCAATTTACACACGAGCTCACTCACAGTCGCTCCATTTCACTTCAAATGAATCATCTGCGCTGAATAAGTGACCGAACTTCCAGTATTGTTGAGGAAACATGAATTGCTCGATGACAATGTGAAAATTTGCCATCCTTTGCTCATATTATTTCATTTTCTAGATCCGAAATTTTCCTTTAACAACATAGTTTATGAAGATAACCAAAACTCAGTCATGTTTTTGAAATTCATTCGTCAAATTGTGTTTTACCATCACAGCCAGACAAATTTTATGGAACTAAGCTCCCCGGACAAAAAAAAAATTAGACACATCCTACTCCTACTAACATGGTGTGGAACCTCAACGAGCTATAATAATAGCACCAATTTTACGCGGTATTCGGTCTACAAGTATCCGAATGTACATCTGGTCGATTTTAAAATACTTTTGCATCAACTGATCTCGTAGTGCAATCACAGTACGTAGACGATCTTCTCGGTGTCTAACTTGTCGTTCTTGGTGGTCGCACAAATTTTCTACTGGGTTCATTTCTGGGGACTTAGCAGACCAATCTAAACGCCTGACACATCCTTAATGACTATCATGCCAACTAATGAGTTCTAGCCCAATTAACTCTACAGTTGTCATCCTCGAAAGGATTTAAAAAAAAACAGTAGGCGACTAATTTTTTGTCCGGGAAGCTTATCACAACCAACAAGATACGATCATACTATTGTGGCCATGAATTTGAAGACTTAAAATCAATTTATTTGGAAAAACTGCCTAAATATTTAATCATATGAAACTAATTCTCCTATAATTTAGCTTTTTCTATTGATGATTTACACGAAGCAAATATGGTTGAATAACGACAAAATATTACTGAAGACTACATCACAGAAAAAGTAGAGAACACAAATCATTGAAATCTGAATGGCCTCATCTTCCTGCACAACTACAGTCGTTCTAAACGCCATTGAAGAGTTGCACTTATCTCGTGAAGAATCGCAAAAATTATACAACGATCACGTGGAGATAAATAAAAATTTACCAGACAGGCGGGATTACTTAACCGGTATATGAGCCAGTGTTGATCTTGGGCCTATTCAGGCCCAGTGTACAGTGTTGATCCTACGGCTGTAGTTTAGGAATAGGTAAATAAAATTCACTACACAGGGGTCATTTGCCTGATATATAATCGTCTCCCGAGACGAAAATTTAAAATGAATGTGAAGTCGCAGCAGACATTGCTGATCCTACGACTGTAGTTCAGGACACTAAACAAAAGTCAAAGAGATGACTTCAGAAGTTGGACATGATTGCTTTTGATAACAGTCTGTCAGTATTTGAACTCTCAAAAAAGACTCTGAGAACTCATTTTTTTGTGAAAGAGTTGCAACATTTACCCTGTCAAGAGCACGAAAACTTACCATCTCGCAAAAGAATGTCTTCGGCACATATGAATAATCTTTCGTCTAAACCAGAGAAGACCAGCTGGTGAATAAACAAAGCACAAATTAATCTAAGCTGTCAAAAATGGAATTCTTACTCCACTTACGTCGATCAGAGGCAACTTTTCATTTCACGTCTAACGGAAAAAGTTAAAAAACAAACGTCAGCGGTACATCCATGCAAAAATCAAGGTTAGTGAGAGTAGAATAAAACGAGAGGTAGATAAAATTCATTTTATTAGGGATCGGTACAGATTACTGTTGTTCAATCGGTAGAGGATGAAAACACACAGAATTCACACGGTGCACTTGTGATCCTACAGGATGTTTGTGTAGTAATAGAAAGATCCTCTAAAGTGGTGTGTTAATAGAACACAGAAATTGCTCGCATTTTTCACAATAAATATTAGAGCGAAATAAACGCATGCGAGACTGGAAGAACCTGCCAGTAGGAAAACTTGAAATATTGGTAATGGAGATTACCATTTTTTCAGTTTATTTGGCGTTGCGGAAGTTCTAGTTTAAATTTAGAACGAATTTTTGCACGCAATTCATTTATAAAACGTGACGGCAAAAACGAAGCTTCAAAGAGCAGCATGTCCTCATTTTACAGTCATCTTAAAGTCTACTGTACAAAAATGGCACACTTTGTCTTAGGCACTATGGTTTCCTATATATTTTGATGCACGCTTCTCA
>VOMN01091084.1:0-12023 GCA_014899125.1 Orchestia grillus | reverse complement strand
CGCGGATATGCGAAGGGACACCATGCACACAAAGCGGCGGTACCCCAGTGTGGCCAGGGCATCGGCTCGAGAGTGAGCACTTGCATTACACAAGAATTGGGCTCTTCATGTCAATTTGGTCCGTGTTGCATTATTACGTACATTGCCTATTACTTTCGATGGTTTCAGCTATGAAATGATCTAAAGTTCGTAGCAGACAATGTCTTGTTCTGCAATTTAGGAAGAAGTTCCTGGAAGTTTGTGGGCAGCAAAAGGATCGTCTGCCGATTTTTTACTTGAGTGACTCTTTCTGGAGTACGATAAGGCCACCCAGTGACGAAGTACGATAAGGCCAACCCGGGACGAAGTACGATAAGGCCACCCTGGGATAAAATACGATAAGGCCACCTCGGGATGAAGTGCGATAAGGCTACCCTGGGACGAAGTACGATAAGGCCACCTCGGGATGAAGTGCGATAAGGCCACCTCGGGATGAAGTACGATAAGGCCACCCTGGGACGAAGTGCGATAAGGCCACCCTGTGACGTAAAACCAAGGATTGTTTTCATGCAAACTAATCTTCTGGCAAGATCCCGCGCCAGTTTCCCTGGAGATTTGGGAAAAACAGAGGAAAGAGTCTGTTTACAAAGCACGATTGTTTGGGACGTGAGGGCAGAGCTGTCGGCAGAGCCTCGTCCATTAGCGTTCAGTTGTGCAGCAGCAAATGTCTGTATTTGCCGCCGGGGCTGTGTGGACACCGGCCCGTGCTGCTACAGGCCGCTGCGCCCTGCAACTCAGCTGCAGCCACCAGCCCTCACGCTGGCACCGTCTGCGCAACGCGATGTCTGCCGTCATCCTCTTCGAATGTCCAGTATTCAATGCTTCGTCTTTTCTAAACTTAAACAGCATTTCTAACTTTTTCACATAATTACATTCTCAAAAAACGATCTACTTCTGTAACGTATTTAAGAGTATGTACTGATATTTTGAGGCAATATATTTCTTTGACATGAAATGACATTTCCCTACCGAATCCTTTGAAAAAATTAGCTTTTTTCACTATTTCCTGCCCCGTCGTATTTACCTCCTAATCAATCTAGAAAATGATGCCAAGAAGGTGCATCGTTTCGATAAGGATTTCCAATTCGTTTCCAGTTGAGTGTCAGTTTTCGGAAACTCGAGCGGCCAGTGATGAGATACGTGAAGTTTTCCTCGGGATTTCACTGTTACGTTGCGCACGTTGTGCACTTAAGAGCATCGTTCGTTGCATCAAAACATGAGCGATTTTCTCCAGTGCACCAAGAAAAGCATGCACGTGTGTTGGAGTGAATTTGACGTGCTCCTTCAGAGCGGCTTTCGGAATCCATGCGAGACCTTCGATATTTTTTGCAGCAATCAATGTTTAGCCATAATTTGGGGCAAATTGATATGATGTAAATAGTTTTTCATCAAATTAACCATAGCGGCACAAATTTGTTTTAGAATACTGCTAGTTATAATTGAAGCAAGTAACTAAAAGCTGAGTATGAAAAACAGCAAATAAAAGATAGCGAGTAACATGGAATCAACTCAAAATTCTTTTCTCGAGATCATTGCAAATTTAACCGACCACAAGACCTCCAGAAATGTCGCTCCTACGCTTCAGTGACGCCCAAGGTTTAATTTTTCTTCCGTCAAAAATTTCATCTGATATTCAATCACACTAAATCAATTTGTAGCAGCTAGCGCACAGCTCTCAATATTGAAACCAATTCCAGGGACACTCACCATTTCAAAGTAAAGTGTTCTAGTAGCATCTCAATCTGGACAAACTCATTGATTGAAGAATATAGTGGTACTTCAAGGAATTTTTTTGCCTAATTCCACTAACAAGATGTTCAAAATATACTATCCTACGGAGACTACAGAGGTATGAAAGTTCAATAGCTCGATGTATTTTTGAACTGGTCTACGGAAACCTACATCAGGTGTCTAACCCTTCTAGCCTGACAGCACCTGATCCTCTAATTGCCTCGCACACGCAAGACGCGAGACTGACACCTCTTGGAATAAAGATTATTGTTTCAGAAGAGCAACATGAAAAGGTCAAGACAAAGTCTAACGTGGGAGCATCTAATGGTTCATGTCGAAGTCGCTCAATCCAACGCTTGTTCCCCCTGGCAAAAGCGCTATAAAGATAAGATTGGACCAAAAGCCTTTACCTATTCAAGTCAACTAATTGGCCATATTCACGCTTCATATAAAAAACGAGTAAACAGTGCGTTTTAAAATTCTTTGAACAAACTTTAACATATGGTTCGTTTCGGTGAGATGTACACAATTTATCCTACGGTGGCAGTCCAAAAATGTTTAGAAGGTGTTCGGAATTCTGCTGTGCTGCATACGTGGAAGTGTCGATGCAATGACTGCTGAACTCGTGCGAAGACGCCAGGTATTTGAGTAATCCTTACAAAGACGTAAGGGATGTAAATGATGTAAATGAAGATGAACTGAGTCCGAGTGCATCGTTAACTTTTCTGGAAAGAATTGCAGTCTACCAATCAGACACTTAGACGATAAGTTTAAGCATTTAATGCATTTGCACTTTTTAGATTTCACGTTTTAGGAACTTTTCAATCAAGCAATTTCGAGCATGCCTCCATGGAGTAAAATGTGTTTATTTCAGCGAAATGAACCTTATGTTACATTTGTTTATAGAATTTTGAAGCCCCCTTCGTAAAGGATGTAAGTGAAAAAGGGGGTAGAAAATTTCACACCTACCAGAAATTGGCAAACTAAACACTTTTGCATCTAGGAAACTTTGGGAAAAACATTGATTTTTGAGATATTAGCAGTTTATTGTTAAAAAGAAGGAAATTTGAAGACAAAATTATCCACAAATAATTTATCCATACATTTACTTCACAGAAATTTTTCAAAGTTTCCAGCACCCACATCGCTCCACCTGTGATATCTTCGACTTGAGGACTGCCGGATATTGTGGAAAAGGCCAACGCTTGAGGAACGAGAAGATCTCGGGGCAAGAATTGCAGCGGCTTCTGGCGATATTTCTGGTACGCCAGGCCTTTTCCACAATATCCGGCAGACCTTAAGTCGAAAATATCACAAGTGCAACGATGTAGGTGGCAGAAAGTGTACAGTAAATGCATAAATAATAAATTATTTGTGGGTAATTTGGTTTCCAAATTTTCTCCTTTCAAACATTAAATAGCTTATATCTCTGAAACAATTTTTTTCGCAAAGTTTCATAGAGGCAAAAGTATTAAGTTTGCCGCTGTCTGGCAGGTTTTAAAATTTGTACTTCATTTTCTTTAACATCCGTTACGCAGTACAGTCCATTTAGATCGATGGGCTTTCATTGCATCAACCCAAACGATGTGTATCGAGCCCTTGCTACGCGTTAACAGCCAAAGTCAGTATACATACATATCTTATTTCAATACGTTCTGAAAGAGAAGTTGAGTTTTAAACGTAGGGATAAAGGTTGGAAAAATAACCCATTCTTAAATTTGTTCTTGTTTTTCTTCTAAATGGCTCTGAAGATGTCGATTTTTTGTATACTTTATTCAACAGTTTCTGTGAAGTGATGTTCATCTGCTGCATTATTGTGTAGAAAACTATGCCTGCGTAAAAACAGAGATTCATTACTCTTCTTTACCATCTAACAGGTTGCCCGCTGTCGTTTATAGCCAGCATTTTGAAATAATTTTTCAACACTTTTCCTTGGTTGTATTTTTCCTCCTTCTGTCCGCACAGCGTGGAGCAGCATCATCGCCTGAAAGATCTTTTTTTTAGAAGATTTATACGATACCGTCGAACATTCGGTGGTGGTGTGCCCACATCACATGTTAGAGCCGTGCGTGCTGTTGTTAACCAGGATGTGGCGTGGATGGCGCCATTGGTGAGTCGATGCCTGGAAAGTGTTTATTCAAGAGCCTCTTCACATCGATTTGGTCATAAAAATAAAAATTTAATTGTGTTTTGCAGTACTTGACTATTGCATTTATCACTAGAAGTGATCAGCTTCAGACTAACTAGGTCCTATCACCAGTTACCTACTTTTAATGTTTGACGAGCCGTTCTATTTCTTTCTTCTTTTCTCTTTATAACGGTGTTGGGATCGTTCCAGCAATCTCATGCACTGGAACATTCAATATAGCTGTAGTCTATATGTTACTTCGCTCAATTTCCGTAAATTAAATTACCGACTACTATATTGGAACGCTGTCGTATTATTTTATGATGAACTTCGCTAGCATCACTCAATAATTCACTACTTAGGATTAGTAGGTTATACCTACGAGGCTTCAATATAAACCCAAAAGTAGACTTGCATTATCGTCGAAATGGCCGAGACGCATCAATTATGTCTTGACTTAAAATTGTTCGTAAGCTGTCATCGCACCACTAATTCCACCCTGAAGAGAGTAGGAGCTGAACAGCTGCTGCTGTTGTTGCGATCCATCACTCCGACCTAAGGATTGCGTATCAATCTCCACAACCTGGCCATCATAATAGTATTGAATAATGCCGAGCTGAGTAGCACCAAGGCCGGGGCATTAATTTTAGAGGGAGTGCGTAGACCGCGGCGAGCACGCGACCGCTTTTGATGCGTTAATCACGACAGCCACGATTCATTACCGGAGAGGTGCGTGCTGGCAGGAGAGGCGATTGTCGCCATTGAAGTGGCTGTGCTGCTGCCTGCTGCAACCAAATTACTTTACCAAGTGAGTGACGTACTGGGTAATCATGGGCCGAACATTGTTCGGGGACTGTTGGGTACAACCTTCGGCTAGTGGGCTTAGATGATTTTGAATTTTAAATGTCCAGAAAAATCTTATGAAAGCATATTCTGAAAACATATTTTTCCATTTTCACTGATATCAACGACTTGATGTATTACACGGTTTTTCGGAAAAAATTGTTTCATGCTAGTATGATAACGTGACCAATTCTCATTCGAGTGAATCAAATTTCATCTGAAAGTGCGTAAGCTCCTCAATACGCCATGTTCTATGTTCTTTTCTGATTCATAAATACAATATTTTGTCCAAGAGCGTAAACGTAATCATGGTTGTGGAGGATTAGGCTACGTGCACTCAAGGGAGACGTAGACAGGGCCGTTGCCCAGCAAGTTGGACGTTACGCCAAAAGTTGGAATGGTAAAGCTACGTGGAAGGACTGGGGAGCAGGACTAGATATGGCTAGACGCTAGAACGTCATTGGGGCGCCCCCACGGGGCTTGCTTCATTCGCGCTCTGGAGAGTAGATTGCACTGTATGTGGAGCATTTATAATTCTAGCAATTAAGTGTAATTTCTTAACTCCTATCATTTAAAATAGGGTAGAAAATGTGCATAATTTCTACGATATTTTACTTTCGTTCATTTGTTACTGGTATTATATTGACGAAAGGTAAACTTGATAATTCATTTATTTTACCCCAAAGCAAAGTTCTAACATTAATTCTTTCGTTTTGTTTAGTCATAAAAAATGAAAACATTGGTTTGAGACCTTGACCAAAACAAAGGTGAAATTTTACTACCTAGTGCATTATATCCAATGCCGTGTTCCTGAACTTACCATGCGGCGTAGGGCGGGCGTGGCGGAGGGAGGTGTGTGTAATGGCAGAATTAAACGTGACTTCTCGTTCCAATTCATATTTTCTAGCCTACAAAGTTTCATGGAATTTTCGGATACATCAAGTTGTCGCGGTTTTGACTCTGGAATGAATTGAACTCAATTTTGTACATTTCGTATTGATTAGCTTGATGATGTTGAAAGCATCGAAACGTCGCAATTTTAAATGTATTGACTAAAAGGTGTTCTGTTTAGCTTTTGAATCACGTTAAATATTTTAGTATGAATACAAATATGTGAGTACTTTTTACATCTCTTACACGCAATGAAGTCTCCAAGCAAAATATTTTCAAATTTGATTCCCAATTGACTTCATTTCTTACGGAGCACCAAGTGCCGACTGATGGCGTGACAGTCGCAGACATCCGCGTCCTGCAGAAGCCTTTTAACGGCAGGCTCGAAAAGTGCAGCTGCATTCGGCGCCGGCTTCACATCAGGTCCTTTGCATTTGCCCAGAGCGTTTGCCGACCTTTTACAGCTAGTTTGGTAGCATAGATTTTGTGATTCTTGCATCGAGTAAAGTGTTTCTGTAGCATAAAATTCACGCGAGATGCAGATTCCAATCTCCAGCACGAATATTTGTCGCGTCAACTAAAATGCAAGGGTATACAAGCATGCAAGAGAATGTCTAAGGTCTTTATGTAAAACACAACCCGAGTTGATACAGTTGCAAATAAAATTGAGAGTAGACATTGTCAGCATAACTCATTTTTCAATCACGCGCTCAATTGTTCAAGGTAACGTCATCTGACAAAGCGGTAGAATTATCTCAGTTCTTTCGTTTTCAATCGAAGGAGTTTGTTTTCAGATTTGCTGATAAAAATGTAATAATCAGTGAAATTAGCCATTCAAAAATGCCAGCAGAAATAGCTTCAAATTTCGTATACAAGGTGTAGTAAGTAGTCGAGAACAAAGTATTCTCCGTAGAAAAGAGAAGCAGAGACTGGAGATAAAGCATTTTAAGACCATTGAATGTTATGTACTTGTGAAGGCAAACCAAATGCATGACGTCAGTCAGTGAGACCGCCTTTTGGTGAAAAAAACAGTCACTCACTACACACTTTCGAAACCGTCCATCGGCGGTAACGAGTTTTGTCTTGGTGATGTTGGTCTTGGCATCCACGATAGCTGTGTTAGACGCCTCAACAGTGTTGTGTGGACGTCTATTTTGAGCTCTCTCAACTATGCCCTAAGCGCAATAATCTAATGGGTTGACATCTGGAGAACTAAGGGCTCATATCCCATAAGAACAAGAGCATTTAGGGCTGCTTCGGATTTTTCAGCTTTTTCAGGAGGAGCTTGGCTTGGTCCTATTTCTTTCCCGTGTTTTCAGGAACATGAACTTACCTCCCGACATCCTGCCTCCCTGCACCCTGCCTCCCTGCACCCTGCCTCTCCTCATCAAGTACGCCTTGTAGCGGAGGTCATCCCCACACATCGGATGGTGGCCTCGTCAACTTGCTGCTCCCTGCCGAGTGGCTCTTATGGACTTCTCATGATCCTCTTGGGGGGCCGCTTCAGACGGAATCAATGAAATCGGCCCACCTGCAGTTCTGTTCGAGTGCAAATAATCGCATTTCCCGTGCTAAACAGTTTCTATCCACACCACCACTAGCGGCATTCAGCTTCTCTAAACTTTTACAGACAAATGACAGGGAGACATTGAAGGAGGCAGTGATCTCGAAATCGAAATGACCTGCAGCAAGAAAAACGATAACAGCATTATTTTACATTCCCTGGGTTAGCTCAGGTTTGGTCATGTTTACCAGTATCACAATAAGAAGTAATACGATGACTCATCTGTAGGAAACTGTGTCTCCTATAAAGTGTGTTCCCAAATCGTACCGTACCCTTTAGAAGTGTTCATGAGATAGTGTTCGTTCTGAAATTTTTGCATATCTTTGGAACAAATTTCGATTACCATTCCTTTTCGCTCCGTACTCCGAAGCGCTGCTGTCTCGAGAGAAACTGCCTTTCAAGTCTTAAACGCATTTACATAATCAGCTTTTTAGTGACTTGGGCGTTTTTGAGGTTGTTCTCATTTTCAGTTCAAATAAGGATCTTCGCTAGAACGTTCTCGGCATTTTTCTTGCCAGAACTCCATGGGTTCTCCGTTAGAGATTCTTACTTTAAGGTTGCTGCAACATTTCTAGATTCTTACTTTTAGCTTGCTGCAACATTTCGAGATCCTTTCTTTAAGCTTGCTGCATGTTTGTTCTCTTTTACTCTCGTCAGCAGGCCAGTCTCTTGCTGCATCAATGTTCGTACGTCAGCAGAATTATCGATTCATTACATTTTATTTTATTTTCTTGGTCTCTGCGTAGAGACAGAAATGACACTGCAATGAAAATGTTCTGGTCAAGCACATTCCTATCGTAGCCGTCTATGTACATCATCAAACAGAATATTGCTACACGCCTCTCTTAAGTGACCTTTTATGTTGTTATTGGTTGTTTGTTTCGTGTATAAGCACAGCGCCAGTTTTTTTAGATCTCTCTCAACGATAAAATGCAACGTAAAAAACACTTAAAGCCTCGATGCCATCAAATTGTGAACTACATCTACTCGTATACTTGCCGAGTACCTGTATACCTGTAAATTTACATAGCAATTGCAAGTTTTCTGTGTCGGCAGCTGTTATCATCCTTTAAACTCTACTGTAGGAGTAAGATTGCATTTTTACAGATTTATATAGTAATAATTAGGTTGCATCTATATCTTGTTGCTCAATAATTGTATTTCTATTTACCAATTCGAACCATGCAGTGTGATAGCTCTAAATTCATCTAGTCAATATGTATAAACATATAAAGTCTGTTATATGACTTCAGTCGAAATTCGAAGAAACGAGAGAGTATTTACATTATTCATTTTAATTGTGTTCGAATCAAGGAATTCAAATAATTAGAAATTCTTCCTGTTGCTTGAGCAGCTCCCTCAGCTTCCAAGTTCAGTTGTACTCGGATAGCAACGCATCGCTACAGTTACTTTCGTACGAGTTGTCTGTCTGGGCCATGTGCTGATATTAAATTTAGCGACCAATAGCGAGACATATATAAATTGTCGGACATGTTTCTTCATTGCTTACTGCCAACCTTGAAGATCTCGGAATGCAGAAGAGCTGCCAGATGCACACTGAGAAAAGAAGTGAGAAAAATTATCCACCCAGATGAATTTCCCGTTGTCCCAAATGGGCTCCCCTGAGACGCATAAATTTATGCACCGCGCAAATTTACACAATTTGACGGTGATTTACGCTCTCACTCCCAGTATACCACACACCCAGATGCATATATTATACTTCAAAATTCGCGAATATACCCGCAGTATACCCACATGCTTCTTAAATCTCACAAACCTGGAAAAACAATACTTACTTCTGTTGATCGCAATTAAAAAATTCATTTTAAACTTTTGAGCTAGTTGGTGACAAATCGCTATGCAGCGTACATTATATTATATGAATTTATTAACAAAGAGGAGTACCTAGTGAGTCTTGAGACCATCAAACTAACCGAGCACTAAAATGTTATGCTTTTAATATGAAACTGAAGCAATATAGGTAGGCGCGCGCGTCAAAGCAATCGACTTGCTTGTTATACATAAGCAATCTAGGTGTTGTAAATTTTATAATCAGTCGTGTCTCTTCATTCGACTTCAAGTCGAAGAGGAGGCAAATGTTTATAAGTCATCCAACAATTGAAAGAAAGTTTCACGTGCAAGAATTACGCACAGAATCAAACGGCGATCGCTGCGTTAATTAGGGCTGCGAAAACGTCCCTAGTACCCTCAACGGCAGCGGTGTTTGCGCTTTGAGGGCGAAAATTATTGGTGTCGTGGAAAATTTTAGATTGGCTAAGAAATAAGTGAAGTTCTGAATCTGAATATTCAATATTACCGGAAGTACACACACGAGTGCGTAATTTCATTTTTTGGATGCGGCATAAAATGATGTACCTTCCAGTCCATGTTAGTCCCTGCCTGACCTGCCAAGAGATGTTGCATGTGATGTTTACTAAATAATAGTTTTATCGGCAACGTTTTTGTTTGTTTATGAAATATTGACGCGGAATTACGTTTTAGTGTGAAAAAACGTATTCGAGGAAAACAGGAAAGTATGTATACACATACGGGGCATAAATTTAAGCAATCATTTTTTCAGCGAATTTCATGGCCCATTTCTGCTTGTTTTTATTTAATTCAGTACATTAACTAAGCTAAAAATTTTCTAGTTAAGTTTCATCTTCATCGTGGTTTTCTTAGTTAGAATTCTTCAGAAAATTATTGCCGGTTCATTCATCTCTTTACTGCAAACTACTTTTCTTTTCAAATGAGAGAAGCTTTACTGTACTTCATTTTCCGACTGGTCTCGAGAATGCAGAGAGCTTCCTCGGAAATAATTATTGTCCAGGCAATAAAATGGAAGAAAAATAAATTTTTTTGGGCTGAACGCGAAGCTCCCACGTCACTTAAAAGTGTCCCACATGAAGAGGCTTGCCTGAGCCGCTCAAGTACTTTTCATAAAATCGATGCTTCTTATGCGAGCAGTAGGTCACGTAAGAAACTGATCTGCGAAAACTTTTATTTGACTGACCTTAGGCCTGACAGCATCTTATCTTATGACAGCATCTTATCTTAGGCCTGACAGCATTGTCGCACTGAACATTTCGAAATATATCAGATGATGAATACAGTTGAGGAAGTATTTTCCAGTCAAAAGATCGAATCTAGCGTACGGGTTTTACGTACGTGTGTTGTACGAGTTGTACGTAGGCATACGGGACTCGCGATAGCGTGGCGAGGGACAACTCTTTTGGGATTGCCCAAACTAGACGGCGTGATTGTGATTGCCCAAACTAGACGGTGTGATTGTGATTGCCCAAACTACATGGTGTGATTGTGATTGCCCAAACTACATGGTGTGATTGTGATTCCCAAACTAGACGGTGTGATTGTGATTGCCCAAACTAGACATTGTGATTGTGATTGCCCAAACTAGACGGTGTATTGCTGCAGCGTTGGCAACACTTCACATATTGACGCAAAAGATGAACGACGTCGACGATGTGAATACTTCCCTGGCTACTGGAGACCCTTCAGGACAAACATATTGCAACCTAAAAACGAGAGAAACGTTTGTTACAGCCTGATGGGTCGCACTTTTGAAACGAAGATATGTTGAATTTCCACCAAACGTACCATAAACGAAAAATTTATTCACCCTCAACTCAATGATCTCGCATTAATTAATCTGAATTTTTGCGATTCTATCTTCACCTAAAAGAAAATGACGACATCGAAGGTCTAAGTTAGGGAGCCATGCGCCGAGTGTGATGGAGTGAAGCTTACAACATCAAATTTGGTTTGTCTGGTTCCCACTAGTGGATTGCATGTCCCTCAGGAGGCTGTTGGCAATTTAGCGCAGGAGGAACTTTAGCTGGATAACTTTCTCCCATATCCTACTGTCGGAGATCACCCCCTTGAGACAGACTTACCTGATCGTACAAAGTTAACTCATCATTTTAGTCAAGTAGTCTAATATTTCTTCCCTTGTGCATTGATTTTATGTGAACTTTTCGCGGCATCGATAAAATTTCCGAGTTTCAGAGCTGCAGACTTCGCTCGCAGGTCTGGCTGGTCGTCGACTAATCTTATTGAAGACCTGAATCCGATCGGCCGCTCTCGTGAGAGCTCCTGCGCAACTCTCGAAAAGAAAAGGCGACTGCGCGCCCGACGGGAGCTCGGCTCTGTCGTAGAATTTGCATTTGAGTTCAGAGCAATTGAATTAGGCTATAGGTCTAGGAAGTCTCCTGTAGAGCACTTTGAAATTCAATAACTTCAATTGCTCCAGCCATTCTACTGACGCAGGGTCTACTGACTGGAATGCGACGAACTGCTTAGACAAAGGATGTATATGCGCGTCCCAGTCGTGGCCACCCGTGGGACGAAGATATCATTCTTGGATCCCGCGAGAGAGCAGTTTGTGACAACGGTCATAATTCAATAATTCGAAGCTTCGAGCAAGCCTGAGAATGTCATAAGTATTCGAGAGAATTCTAATGGAGAAATTCTCTCGAATGTTCTCGAATGAGAAAAATTCAAAATGATAAATTTTCACTTACTCCAATGAGTACAACTATTTACTCGAGTCATAGTCTCTCCCGCCAAATATGAAGGAGCTCATCCAACTGCATGCGCTTGATAGCACCATTACGAAAAAACTTGCATGCTTCCTTTGAATTCAGCAATAAGCTTCGTTAAACTTGGAGCGGAATTTTTCACGTCGTTACTTGACAAAGTCTCAGCTGAAAACTGTTTGACGGGGAGATAAGTTCGTCTGACGTGTGGGCCAACGCTTCGAGTTTATTTCTAGTCGACCCTCAAATTTTGCCCCCATCGCTGCCC
>VOMN01091082.1:0-11644 GCA_014899125.1 Orchestia grillus | reverse complement strand
GGCGAGTCGTTCCAGCTGCCCAGCCCGGAGTTGGTCCGTCGCCAGTCGGCCATCACGGTCGACACAGCACTGCCACTCGTCCCGGGTTTGGTGCCCACGCTGGACGGGAAGCCGGTCGTCTGAACGTGCCTCACCCCACAGCCGAGGCTGCCCCCCGCCTCACCCGAGTACGACAGCTCGGACCCCACGTTTCCAATGATGCTTCTCACAGACCTGTTGCTCGGGTCACCACTGCAGTTGCTTTCAAAAGTTTTGTTGCCATTGTTGTTTCTAGGATTGTTTGAGTTTGTGTTCTCCGCAGGGTTTGTCCTCAGGGAACTGCCCCCGAACTCCCCACACACTTGACTCGTTTCCTCCTGCAACGAGAGGCTTCTCGGCTTTACTCGGTGGGCCCCACACCCGCCACTGTCCGGCACGCTTCTCTGGCTTGACTTGTCTTTGTTAGTCCGAGCCAAGTTCCCCGCAAACTGCTGCTTTGGCCGAGCACTACTTGGTGCCAGCAGACAAGGAGACGTCCTTTGTCTCACGCCACTCGAGGATGAGGGGCTGGAAGTCTGCTGCAGAGTGCTGGAGGCCAAGTAGTAAGCCTGAAGGTCGGGGTTTCCGCCCACCGACACGGGGACACTGCCAGAGGGCACTAGCGCACGAACCAACACCATCTTGGAGCGAGCGTCACTGCTGTTGCAGCAGCGACTAACATTGTTGAGGAAAGATGACTCGCACGCTTCCTCTTGTTGTTCACGATAAGGATGTATCAAGAGCTGGGTATTAAAAGGGAAGATGCTTCACTTCAGGAAAACAAATGAGTTAGCTAGGCCGTCAACGCCCAATGATGGGAGATTGGAGTATTGCTTGATTTCCACTAACAAAAAGAATTCAGAAGTAGTACCAAACTAGCAAATAGGTTTTCGGTACAAGCAATGACAGCACTACAAAATCCAGTCACAGCTAACTAAGCAAGAGCACTTTCACAAAAAAACTTTTTCAAGAAAAAGAGTTTACTTCAGAAAATTTCGGTGGAAACGCCCAGATCCAGACTTTCTGAATGCAGCAAGCCAAATTGGGTCACAAAATAAGAAGCCCTCAGCACCAGCCAGAAGACGCCTTCTGGTTGAGATGACTTCGACTGAAGGAGATACTCGACCAAATGCTCTCTGCACTGGCTTTTTTCTATGCACTTCTTTCAACACAAATTCCTTTCTTCAATAGACTATGTACAATGGTGGAGCAATTTACAAGCCTACTTGAGCTGCCGTACAGGTACTGGTGTCGAAGCCAAACTTTTGATTTAGGATGGCAGCTGAGCTCGCTACCAGCCGATGCTGCTTAGTTATTGTCATCTAGCAAATCATGCCAAAGCAAGAGAACTAAAAATAAATTTGTACTTGAGGTTTTTCTCTTTAACCAATATTTACAATTGTACACAACAGAGGCATGCAAAGTAAGATCAGTCGAGCGATAGTCTAAATTTTTCTTTGCGCAATTTCAAATCAGGCAATAAATGGGTATTTTGAAACAGACAAAGAACAACAATTTCTGAAAGGAAAACTTGTGGGCATTGGGACCACACTATGAAATTTGAGTTTCTGCTGAGATGAACTGAAATGAAGATGTATCTTCCAGCATCCAAAGGGGCTCTTTATTTGGAGAAAATGTTACCTGCCCAATTTAACTTGACAGAAAAAACTGCAAAATAATCAGCTGGAAGCATAGGAAGAAAAGGCTTGAAATGTAGACTCTATGTCAAATGTTCGTATTAAAAATTATTGCCATTTCCCACAAAGACAAATTTCTTGTATCAGTTCCTCGACCAATCAGAAATCGACCAATGGCTCGGATGCATTGCAGCAAGCACGCATGGCAGCTCCTTCAGTTAATGCTTAAGTCTTTACACATTCCTAGGTTAATTTGTACGAGAGAAGAATGCTAGTTTCCAGAGATACGTAAAAGTAGAGTTTCACTATCCTCCTCCCACGAGTAATGAGATGCATCCAATGATCAGGTCTGCGACGGTGACAGCGTGATGTTGTGGTGAAGGTTCCTGCAGAGCGCACCACGGTTTTTCAGATAAAACACAAAATTGAGGTATAGTGACCGAGGTTCTTCAGATTTAATCTCACCTTGGCAGCCAAACCTACTAGCACATGTGACATGCAGGCAATAATTCTGTATTAGGTGGTTAGTTTGTGTTACAAGTGGCCAGCTTGTGTATCGTGTGGTTAGTTTGTTGTTAGTGTGGTTAGTGGGTCATGTGTGGTTAGTTTGAGTTCCAATGGCATGTCAGGATTAACCCGATTTGCGCAACAATCCTACAAGAAGACCCGAGCTTCATGAAGGTACACGCAATGCTTTCCAAGTCGTTGCACAACAAACACACATAGTAGGGAAGGTATTAGAAGAATTTTTGCTCAATGTCTTTCTCACAAATAGTCAAACTTACAACAATTTGGTAGCTTTCCAAAAAACCAACATATTCACCTTTTTGAACACGAGAACAAGAGGGCAACATTAAAAACACGTCTCTGCAACAATGCAAGTTTCGGCTAAACACCCACAGTAATTTCTAATGTGAAAATGTTTCAGCAGCACAGACAAAAATTTCAAGCAGTTTCGAGACAAGAAATGCTGCAGATAACACAAGCACGAAGAGAAGAGATGAGTTTGTGAGCCACAGGAGCTCATTTATTTTGCTGGTCTTCCCGGTCTTCACACTGGGATTGTGCTCGGAGGTGACGTGTGGTGCTGGTGTTGGGTGACGTGTGGGGGCGGGTCAGTTGGAAGGTCTGTGTGAGAAACTGCTGCCTGTCTGGCCTCCTTGCCTCTCAGGCTGTACATTTCATGATCTGAAAAAAAATAATCATATCAAATAATGATCACAACAACCAAATTAAATAATTTCCCCAAAGCCCAACAAAATGCTCAAGCCATTTCCCCTCACATGGAGAGACTGGGACAAGGATTTAAAGAGGAAAATAGAAACCTTGACATGGCATCTCTCTTGATGGGAGAGAGATCAAAGACATCATCAAAGCTAAAATAAAAATAATGGTAGTTGATGAATAATAAATGTAAGGGAACCAGTTGTACCTTGCACTCGGTGTACCTAATACATAGTCGAGTTTAGGTCTCTGATGGTTGGTCAGAGGACTATTACTGGTAGTACAGGGGTGGTTGTAGTTGAAAGATTGGCTCCTAGTGACAAACTTGGAAACTATTGGTAACAGTTTCCCAAAAAGCCTGCCAAGAAAGCTCAAATTAACACCAGATATAATGTATAATGTATTCCAAGCACCAATTAATATTATAAAAATTCCAATTCATTAAAAAATTTCACTAATAGCAAACCCTATTTATGACTGAACAGCTTAGTAGATAGAATGTAGGATGCTATTCTTCTCTCCATTAAATTACCGAGTTTACCAATGCATTGGCTTCACTTGCATATTACAGAGGTTGGTTTGCCAGGCAGGTCAATGAAAGAAAAATTGTCGTCAAGTTTTTTTTAAATTAAAGTTTAAAATTTTTAAATGTCTGAAGATTAAAATCATGAAGTTGTGTTAATACAAGTTGACTTGTCCTTCATGCAAGAGGATTTCACATAAACTTTAATCAGTGCCAACTTCAATGAAGCTAACTCCCTGTGGTGATAGGTTAATTTATCAGCAAAAGCATGCACAGAAAATGGCACACACAAAAAAGTCAAATCCTATTCCTACAATACATGCAGTTATTTAAGATGCTGGGGCTATTCAGGACGCATGGCCCACACTACACACCAAGGACTGTAGCACCCAATTATATGAAATTCCTGTAATCTAAATTTTAGGTCATGAATTTGCACATTTCTGCCATATATTTGATTCAGTGGAAAATTTTTAACTAATTCATTGGAGAATTAAAAAAAACAATATTTTTCAATTTTGTTCAAATTGATCATAAGATCTAGAGAGATACATCTAAAAGGCAAAATGCTGCAGATTCTTGACATTGTATTGGGATACTACTTAGCTGTAGAGCCTCATTATCAGAAACTGTCTCCCTCTCTTGAAGAAATGATGGCCATTTCCACAGGCTAGGGTAACTCAAGACACTTAAGCATGATTAATATGGATTTTCTCTATTACAAAATCATATTTGTCTATAGGAATAACTGAAAAGTTCATCGCCCTTCCAGTTAATTACTTTAATCATTTATGCAGTATGACAAAAGCCCTGCTATTTGATCAGAAGTGTACAAGTGTAAGATCAATTTTGCAACAATTCGTCTCATTTGACAATCTTTGACACTGAGCCCCACAAAAGACGAGACGAGACAGTTCAGCGAGTTCATCAATTGTACACCTTTACTACTCGTGCACAAGTGCTATAATTTTTCTGCATTTTCATCAAATTTAAAGGTGCAAAACTCACCCAAGTGTTGAAGGTTTTTGATCAGAATATTGCTGCATTTGGATCTCGACTAAACAACCCGTGACCCCTTGGGTCATATAAAATTTATCAAAATCAAACCCTTTCCAGAAATATGTCCTATGCAGTTAAGTCGGTATCCACAACACAACATTAAATTAATATAAATTTTGAATATCTCAGAGCCGACAGATGAACGATTCTCCCCCTTTCTCATTCCTGTATCCACTTTACTAACTTGTCAGACTTAAATTCCTTTCTTTTACATGACATAAGTGAATATATTCTCTTCTGTGCAAAACTTCAAAAAAGCAAACAAGATGACAAGAGTTTTAGTATTATATAGATTGATTATGACTGAAAAAGAATTTTTTTCCAAGCTTGTCACTAATATGCTCTAAACATAACAACTGCATAAAAGGCACTTCTATTGAGCAGGAAACAAAATTTCAACAATGAAACCTGTTTTAAAATATCCAAAATCCCCCAAAATTGAAGAGGTTTAAAAACTTCATCAATTTTATACATTGCTCTGGTCATCTATCGAGTCATAGAAATCTTGTCTACCAATTTTGTACATTGCTCTGGTCATCTATTGAGTCGTAGAAATCTTGTCTACCAATTTAATATGCTGCTTTGATCAATCATCTATTGAGCCAGAGAAAATTTTAAGATCAGAAAACAATTCCAGATCAAGTTCCATCAACTTTTTTGATTGTGTCCTTAACCCCCCTTCAATACTACAATAATTTCAATGAAAATACCATCAAAGATGTTGACCGGTTGTCATAAGAGATTATTGAGCTTCATAATTGTCACTTCTCAGTTGTTTTATTATTAAAAAGTTAAAAATTGAAGTTCTAAGATTCAGTAAAAAATAAAATTTTCAAATCAAGAATCAGCATCTGTAAAATGTTTAAAATTGGCCCATCACTAGCTTTTTCTCTTGCAAATAACTTCAACTAACTAACTCATTCTGAAGTTTAAAATGACACAATCATAGAAAATTAATCGCAACACAAAAGGACAATGAATTTTGCATTAGAGAATTGTCACACTTATAACAGGCACATGAACATTAGCAAGATGACGAATTGTGTAAAAACTAGGCCACCCATGACAAAGTCTCATTTGAACCTCTTACAATTTTCCAGTTTCCTCACAAATATCCAAAATCAAGAAAACAATCCATTCACTTACTTAGCATAATTTAAATTACTAATTCATTTGACTCTTCTTTAATGACCAAGAGATGAGCTTTGAATTTTTGCCCAATTTTTTACTGAAGAATGGAATTCTTCAATACAGATAAAGTAGTGATATTTCAATCCTTTTCAAAGTCTTGCTTGAATCTTCAAAAAGTCTTGTCTATATTCCAAATAATATTCAAAGCCAAAGAAAATAACCCAGTCATTTTAGTCCCATTGAACCATAACTATGAAATGAAGAGGAATCTTTCCTTAATGACAGAGATGAGCTTTGAATTTCAGCTCTATGTTTTTACTGGCAAGTGTGCACATTTAAAAACAAACAGGAAAGGTGATCAAAGTCTTAGTATTATGCTAGCACTCTCAACTCTTTGCCTGCTTGGCTCAGCTCTTTCCCTTGGGGTAACACACAACAGTTTAGGGTAATTTAACTGCTAGGCCAAGATGCTGGATTGAATAAATGCATCCCAAACAACCAGCAACATTTTGGAAACTGCAGTCAATGATACAAAAATCATTCAATCCCACTTTTTCATAGCTCTTTAATCAGTTTTTACCTGGAGAAATTCATTTTACCTTTAATACACTAAATTACATGGAACCAAGTTAACATTTTTTGTCCATATGTCATACATTCTCTTGTTAACCAAGGTCAAGTTTTTTTTTACTAAATATTCCATAAGTGCATTTTATCCTGGCACTGAAGCTCATTCCCTGGGGCAAAAAAACCTGGCATTGCAGTGCCAAATTTTAATAACATAAAAAGTATTTGCATTAGCAGAAAATGACATATTAAGGGAATTTCAAATGCATTTTAGGATATTGTTTTTCTCAAAATTCTTTCATCTATAGTATCTAAGTTTTGAAAGGTAAAAATTTAAAATGAAACGACTTTTATAGTGAAACTAATCATAATGTTTTCCAAAGTAAACTATTCATAAAGAATGTTAACCAAAATACTATCATTATGTACTCTATCAAATATAATATTTAGCTTCTCATACATTCATTTACTACAATATTTAGTATCTTATATGTGACACTGTTGTGAACCAAAGCCACCTGCAGGAATGTTCTCTATGGTTGCCTATAGAAAGTGTTATAAACAAAAAATTAAATATATGTATAGAAATACATAGTTCATGTATTGTACGTAATCATGAGTATAAATACATGACGTATTATTACACTAGAGAGGATGGACCGTACAATGCTTCCCACTTCCCTCTACACCTTACAACTCTTTTTGGAATTTATATTGATTAGGTTATGCTGAGTTAGTACAATTAAATTTGACTGTAATTCAATAACATAGCCAGCAATGACAGTTAGTATGAAAATATTAATTTTTAATGTGTGCATGGAAAATAATGTAGCCCACCTACATCAGTAGTGATGACTCATCAAAATGTGGCCTTAATTTCTGCATTACTTACATCATTGTGTCATTTTAGTATGGCAACCTTTCAAATATCTTCCAGTAGAGCTATTTTAACAGCTTTAAAACCTACAATAGATAAGTTTTCAAAAAGGAAAAAATTTTTTTTTCTCTAATGTGACTAGAATGAAGGCTGTTCAGTGAAGACAATGCTCTGAGCAGTTAGCTGCACTAGAGTAAAAATCAAAATATCAGATAATAAAAAATACATGTATTAAAACTTCATACAGATCAATAGGTGAATTAAAATTTAAAATATATAACTATCAGATGCATTATCACAAATAAAAACCTTATTTTTAATAATTTGCTGCCTAACCAATAATGTGTAACCACAACCAATTTGACTTGAAAAAACTGGAAAGTTTTAGACATTTGTACATTTTGTGTTATTCTACATTGCTTCTGAATCAAAGTGTATGCCTGGCAATGATCACAGGGCTACACTTTCTTAAAAAAATGCTCAACTGACCACAGGGCCACACTTTCTTGAAAATATACTCAAATAATTTTTGTTTACATTTTCTGGTGTAACAGCATGCTATTAATTGAATATTTTTTGTAGTTTGACATTATTCAAAACAAATTTTACTAATATCTCCATGTCACTACCTCAAATTACAATATTTAAAATGATGCTAAATAACCATGCAATGTATTTGTAAATACTACATCAAAGATTCACAGAATACTCTGAACACTCAATGTTTTTTCAGGATTCAAGAAATGAAGAAACAGTTTTACTTTAACAGAACTGTATCACATAGTACTTTTCATTTTTATATTCCTTTACTACCACAATAATACAGCACAATATGAAGCTGGGTATTTCACATATATTATGCCCTTTTGTTAACTTATTCGAAAATTAATGACACTTTTGAACTAACCGTACACAATTTTTTTACAAAAACATTCATCACATGCAAAAATTATTGTTATACAGAGAATGGTGACAAAAAACTCGTGTCATGAGAATACGTTTATCAGACATCGAAAAGTGTAGATTAACTGAGTTTCAAGCATCTACTCTGCTACGAGTTTTTCTGTTGAGTTTAGTCGGATGAAAAATTACCATAAATTTAACAACTTTAATGGAATTTAGAAACCATAACTACTCATTATCGTACACAAGTTCTGCAGGAATCGACTGAAAATCGTCGCCATATTTTTAGTAATTCATATAAATAACTATTCATTTTCTATCATGGAACATAATTTACACATAGTTGATGAATGAACTAGCACTGCAGGTAAACACTTTGATGGTCAAGGTCACGTAAATAAGGTTCACTATGGCACGCAAACGAACTAACCTTTGCCCAAACTGGCAGTCCGCCATCTTGTGATCAGCTGTTCGCTGAGAACAAAGGAATGGTTTGCAATTTGCTTACCACTTATCGACTAGCATAAAAACATATTTTGCTATATTTATTTTATTCGTTTTATGCTTATATAAAGCATACATAATATTCAACTTCATTTTTAAATGAGAAAAATTAAATCAGTGACGAAGAAGCGTATAAAACATAAAAGAACTGCAAATTAATTTTCTGTTATTTTCTCATTAAATAATGCATGCACAAAAATATACATGAATAAATTGAACGTAATTTTCCACAGGATATTCGATGCCTTATGGTAAAAATTTCGAAGTAGCGGCAGTGGAAGCTAAATTGCCCATTCAGTGGTTGAAACGATATTTTACGACGGTCTCGGGTATTTTTAATCTAACTGCAGTATCAGAAATACTCTATCAAGTAAGTTTCAACAAAAGTTCTATCAGTTTTGATATCAGTAAGAATAGGGACTCGATTCAAGCACGAAATTGAAGAAGAGAAAACTAAAGAAGGTATAAGAAAGTATTAATATGAGATAATTGAATAAGGTATAAAAAAGTATTAACATGAGATAATTAAATAAGGCATAGGAAAATATTAATATAGGATAATTAAAGAAGGCATTAAGACGAGTCACATAGCATTCCTGAACATGATCGAAATAAATGCAAGGCTAGATATTATTCCTGGATACTTGAGAATACACATATATCTATTTCTGAACGAAGTCGTAGCGTACGAAAAATTAGATGGTGATTTTGCAGAACCAATAAAAAAGGCGTACAGATAACAGTCCATAATAATTTCTGGGTATTAATTTAGCAATTTCTAAGGATTCAAGGGCTTATTTCCTATATTTCTAGGGATTTATGGGCTTACCCTAATTTCCTGTAATTTCCAAGGAGTATGGGCTCATCCTAATTTCCAGTTATTTCTAAGGATTATGGGCTCATCCTAATTTCCAGTTATTTCTAAGGATTATTGGCTCACCCTAATTTCCAGTTATTTCTAAGGATTATTGGCTCACCCTTATTTCCAATTATTTCTAAGGACTATGGGCTCAAATTTACAA
The DNA here is from genome assembly GCA_014899125.1 of Orchestia grillus. Classification (NCBI taxonomy): domain Eukaryota; kingdom Metazoa; phylum Arthropoda; class Malacostraca; order Amphipoda; family Talitridae; genus Orchestia; species Orchestia grillus. Next base: position 2,179 of record VOMN01091082.1, on the reverse strand, counting down.
TGAAGAAAAATTATCTTCGGTTCAACTAACGCGTCACTCATCAAGACTTCCGCAAGAAGCCAGTCAAAGTTTCATGGCGGTTTCCACACTACAATTTCACGGCCGTCATCTTATTCTTTGAAAACCCGGTGTAACATGTGACTGATCTCAGAATGAACGATTTTTTAACCATTTTTTAAATGAGTTGGGGCAAGAAATGAGTCAACAGACATGACGCTAAAGTTACGAGACGTGTTCAGTGACATCCAATCGGCAGTGCACAACGCTAACTTTAAATGGCCCTTCACACGATCAGTCAATATCTGAAAACAGTGTCGGCGTCCCACAAATGCGGGCATCGAATGCTAACTTTGCTCTCTATTCTAGTGTCCAAGTCAGAAGTCGAGGGACCGGACTCCAGAATAGAGACCAAGTTAACATTTAAAGCCCATATTTGGGCGGCTTTCGCACTGTCTCAAGACGCTGACTGATCTTATGAAGGGTCTTAAAGTCTTTCCTTTTAAACCAAAGCTAACACGAAAGAAAAAAAGATAGTTTCTTTCGAAGCGATTCGCACAATGTAACTACATACCGCGAATGTGAAATACAGGATTTTTTCAAATTCATAATTAAATGTTTAATGAAAGATGATTTCCAAGCTTAATTTCAAGTTACGCGTTATTTTAATGCTTGGTATCCCGACCAGGGCAACACTGAGTGACCAATCTTTCTTTTAATCCTTTCGTCTTGAATCGTTCAGCAAATCTTCCCTTCATCACTGCCTTTTTTATTGCAGATCTTTCATTTCCCGCCTATCTTTATATCTTTAAGTTATCTTTCTGTTCATTTTCTTCCGTCGCTCTTCATTTTTGGCTTTCCATTCTTTTTTCCCACGGAAGACACGTGCGAAGAAACTAAACCAAGACCAACGATAAAAATTCAGGCCCAAAAATAACCAATTCGCCTTCTGTCTCCCTTCTGTTTCTGGTCATCTGCCTACGCCTCGAATCTTCCCTTCACTCGCATATCTTTCCATCTTTTTCCTTTTCTCGAAATTGGAAGGAAAATCAAAACCCGCAAGCGTCTCTTCCGTGACCGGTAATTCTTTATGAGGAAGGGACGCGAAGGCCGTCACCTAAATCTTCACCTAGTGCTAGCATCACCTAACTAGTACCTACATAGGCGCTAGTCAAGCGCGTGTTCGTACCAGCATTGCAGCGTGTGGCGCGTGTGCGTGTGGCGCGTGTGCGCGTGGCGCGTGTGCGTGTGGCGCGTGTGCGTGTGGCGCGTGTGCGTGTGGCGTGCGCCACATCAGACCATTGGCACAAAATATGTATACTAAATATATACACATCTATGTACATATGCTTATATTCACATACACGGATAAGATATAAAACTTAGTCTATGTGAGTATTCAGGGTTGAGATTCTCAAATGGTTATAGATATACCGGTATTTATATTTACTGGGGCCTTCCCAGTACATGTGTACAGTATATCCAGTACACTGTATACAGTACACAAAGAGCGCAGTTACCCAGCATTCGTACACTATACATACAGAATACCTACACTGTGTATCCAGTATACCTACACTGTGTATCCAGTATACCTACACTGTGTATCCAGTGTACATACACAGCACACAGTAGACCTGTAGACCCAATACACGATCACTGTGGAGCCAATATAATTGCAATGTATACAATGTACTCAATACACGCACACAGTAAATCCAATACTCGTATACTGTACACTTTACACAGTAAACCCAGTGTACGTACACTCGCATACCTACACTGTACAAAGAACCCTCAGTACACGAGTACTCAGTACAAATCTGGAGTACTCATTACAAATCTGGAGTACTNNNTCAGTACAAATCTGGAGTACTCAGTACAAATCTGGAGTACTCAGTACAAATCTGGAATACTAAGTACAAATCTGGAGTAGTCAGTACAAATCTGGAGTACTTAATTACGACGAGTACTTCAGTACAATTGCGTAGTACATATTTCACGATCGTTCAACTTATTTTGAAAATACTGATACATTTCACTTTCATACGTGTACATACGTGTACATACAAAAGGCATGGATGTCTGGACACAAAGTCATCGAGTAAATAAAGGATGGTTAAATTGTAAGGGCCATTTTTGAATGTGAACCACACCTAAACGTCAAGTTTTTTCCTGCATT
>VOMN01091077.1:0-21636 GCA_014899125.1 Orchestia grillus | reverse complement strand
GCAGTTTTTGACACTTCTCACTTCCTTGAACAGTCTCGTGTCGGCAGCAAAAAAGGAAGCGTGGGATTTACTGCTAGGATCATAGGGCTTTCTTTAAAACTTGACTTTTTGGAAGCTTTTTCGGCCGAGCGATTGCAATTGCTCGTAGCTAGCGCAGAAATTTCTGCATGAAGTGGTGAAGCGCTTTGTAGAAATACGCATTAGCTAAACCTATATAAAACGGCTATAATATTCATGAGATTATGATAAAAACGGATTGAGAAAGTAGGGAGGAGTAAAAATTTAAGATTCGAATGGAGCTTTGACTTTGACAAAAACGTGTCTACCAATCGAGATTTTGAAAACGTGGTTCGCGAAGATTTTAGGTATATTATTTGTGTTTTTGCACGATTGTTAAAATACGTGAAAACTCAAAAAAATCTCTAGAAAAAATAAAGTTAAACTACTATTTAAGGAATTTTAATTTTTTTCAACTTATGTAGGTAACACATATTACAAACATCCTGTTAAGCTCGCAAGCAAATGCTCACACAAGATATTCGGGCTGAATTTAATAGTAATTCAACCCTTTATTTTTCCAAATGGGTTGGAGATCTTTACTCAAACTACGCGTCATTCTGGAACTTGTTTTTAGTTCATTCATACAAAAAAAGTCAGCGAAAATGAGCGACTGGAAGCCACCTGAAAAGTCAAAGTAAATAGCCAGCATCACGAGGATCCGCACCAGTCATAAAAATAATGGAATTATTGACAATGCTGCGTGTTCCTTGAGTGCTATAAAAACAGTCAGGCATGGACTAGTGAACTGCAGTGGAGACCACGAGGCGGCGGCTAATGGGAAAGAACACAAAAAAGGCTTTGATTGCATTTCCCCGGAAATATGCAGTAAAAAGTGTTTGAGGGCTCTAGCATGGGAATGCGGGCTCTGGCACGGGAATTGGACCTTTTACCCTCTACCGTGAAACTGTATTCCATTCATTAAAGCTTTTTTGACGTAGCTCAGCAGTTCTTCTTTTCCCTTAAGAAACTGTAAGTTTAGTCCTCTCAAATTTGAGCATAGGAAAATATTTCTCTCAAAATCATGAGCCTTTAGAAATGTCGAAATTTTATTAGCTAACACCTAAAATTAATGATCCTTGACTAATTGCCTGTTTTTACTCGCAGTGCCAAAGCCGGCTCGTGTGTATACATGGATCATAAACTGACTTTGTATTTAGTACTTTACCAACCAAGAATTTTTCTTATTTCCATTCGACATGGGACTTCTCCTGCAGAAAGAGTCGCATTTTGTTACTCTGATGGACACTCTCGCAAACATCAACTTGGCCGCACGCTATGCAAAGTCAGGGCCATGTCAGTTCGTTGCTTGAGAACTGTTTTGTAACTATGAAGTATTATTTACAATACAGAGTTTGACAAGAATATGCAATTCACCGGTTTGATTCTTATATGGGAAGTACTTTGACCGGCATATCATCCATTTTGAGTGTGATGTACACTTTGTCCAGAACTTTTATGTGGAATTCAATTATTAGGATTTATCAAATCATGGTATTCACTTCAGTAGCACGTGTTAAACTCAAAGAAAATTCCCTATTACCGTCGTATGATAATTTTATGTCTCATGAGTATGATGTTTCTTTCGACAACGAAGTGCATTTGTCTAATTTGAATGCTACGCTCTTGTTTTCCGGGTAGAAGTTCTGCAGTCTCACGCCTGCCCCTCAGACACGGAAGCAAAAGCTGTCAGAAGAGAGGGAAATTCTCATAATAGTTCAAAATATATTCCGCTCAACTTATTCTTCCCAATTTTCACATACTCTTGAATGAATTTAAAATGTATTTTGGTTACATATTTAAAAACTTTCAAGATGAGTAAAAAATGCAAAGTTGTTTTATCCTAAATGCCCTAAACGCATTTCACTTCACCCTGAAGCTCATCTGTTGATTGTTTCAATGAGCTTGCATGAAGAGTACTCGTAACACAGACAGTTTTACCCTGAAGCTGATTGGTTGTTTGTCTCTATACATGAAAGTTCATTCCTATATTTTCAAAATGCAGTTAACTGTGTCAAGAACCTGATCAGTTACCTGTCTCAATAATGTTTTGTAGGTACTGAAAATGTTATTAATTTTTCCCCAAAACTGATCAGTCGCACATGTTCTGTTGATGTAAGTATTAGCTATGATGCCCACTCAGGCATCACAGCACCGGACAATGTAAACACAAACTCGTCAATCGCTAACCTCTAACCGAGGCTACGTGGTACGTACGATGAGCAATGACATTCTCAAATGAATGGCTGAATAGGAATCCAAAAATAGTACTTCTCCTTAGGCGACCACTGTTTTGAGAAAACAATGATTGCCTTGAGTTCTATATACATATACAGTCAAGAATAACGTGTATTCAACTAAAATATTGATAACCAAATAACGAGGGATCTCGGTCGACGCAGGCAATTCGACAACGAGGTCAGGGACAAGTACAATGGTTATGCAAATCAAAAAAGACCCATTAAATGAAAATATTTGATCTCTATGTCTGTTTTCACTTTCATGACTATCTATGAAATACGTTCCTTATATTCCCCTGTACTGCCTGGGGCCGACAATGAAATTATTCAACAGGCTTGAGGATCTGGCGTTTCCTCAGGCTTCGTCACTGCGTACTGCTCCGATCATTTCAGGTCTGCTATAAATACCTTGTTAAGCGCTAGGATTTCTTTAACCATTATTTAAATGTGGTCGCAAAAAATATTTAACGGCCATCTGTACAATTAGCAAGTTTATCTCATGTTTATGACTATTTTCTAACGAACTACCATTTCAGCGCAGAAGAACCTCAATGTTACTGGTGGAGCAGCCATGGTCGTCACATCCAAGATTTCACAACTTGATGTAATGATGAGGTGCATGCATTGCCTCGACACAAGTATCATATTTGCTCTACTGAAGTTTTGATGTATTTTGAAGATTTTGAGCCCTTGTGTGGGGAAAAGAGTACAGGTAGTTCTTTAGAAGATATATTTGCCAGAATATTTAAACGATACAGAACAAAATTTATTGAGGATCAGAAAATCAACTCAGCAAATAATATCAACAGCTCAGCAAAGTATTCAGCCAAGATTGATTTCTTGTTGAATCATTTCAATTTATTGCGCAATTTGAGTATCTGGGTTAAAATTTAGCTGGGTATCTTGATTTGAGTATTTGTGTACATAGCTTCCAGAAACTTTCAGACGCACATGTAATGTAAACAAACTACGATCGGCACAATCTAGCTTCTCTAAATTTTATTGAAAATGGATGCTCAGTAGATACAATGCAGAAAGCCAAAGAAATACCCAGAGCTATTCGAAAGGAAATAGTTGAAATTCATGATAAAGTATTAACATATAGCCGAAGAGCTGAACGTGTTATGGTTCTATACTAAACTGTTGGGCAATAATTCACCAAGCATCCAGAGGCTGGGGTAATCTGCCAAGAGTCGGAGCTCCTCGCAAGATCACGGGCCGCTCTTGACGCTACATGCTGTGTATGGTGGCAAATGAGCCCATGACAGCTCATACATAACCTATACAATGAACTGGAGTTACAAGTAGCTCACGTCAGTCGAAAAACGGGTGCTAGAGAAGTTCATCGAACTGGTCTACGTGCCGTTAATCCACGCAGAACTCGTCTTCTCTCAGCAAACCATGTGATGAACAATTTAACGTTTGCCAAGGACCATCTTGACAAAGGAATTCAGTTGGCGGAATGGGTTGTGTGGTAGGATGAAAGCGAAATTGAACATTTTGGCCGAAACGACGGTTATCATGCTTGAAGGAAAACAAGAACTGCCTATGATCCCAATAACACAATCATGGAGGAGGCAGCATCATGGTGTGGGCTGTTTTACTGTCCATGGTGTAGGGGAACTCCTCATTATTGATAGAAAAATAAATATTTCCATGTACAAGCTGATACTTTAGCAGAAGCTGTTTCCGAGCGCAAGAAAATTCTATTGTCGGCGCTGATGGATTTTTCAGCAAGATAATGTCCCCAAACGTGTGGCGAAATTGACAAAAGAATAGTTCACAACAATGAAAATAACAGTCCTTCCTTGGTCTAGCAAATCGACTGACCTCAATCCCATTGAAAATTTATGGCTAATATTCAAAAATGATGTGTACAGAAAGAGTTTAAAAAACCTTGATGATTTGAGGAAGATTCGCGTGCAAGAATGGAACAATATCCCACAAACGGAGAGTCAAAAATTAGTTTCTAACAACAATAATCGTCTCTATGCAGCCATTGCAAATGAAGATACATTGTGATTCATTCATTTAACTCGTTTTCGTGGGCTCCGTAGCGTCGGTGACAGCGCGTTTGCCTCCTAGACAAAATGTTTCGGGTTCGATACCCGGTGCGGAGTTCTTCCCTTAGGACAGTAAGAAAAAATGAGGCATCCCAGTTGAGGGCCATTCCCTCGACCGAAGGGTTTTCTACAGTTGAGTTCTGGAACTGAAAAGTGACTATTCCACGTTTTTCATTATTCTTTCATCGTATTTCCTTTTCAATAGATTTATATGCACAGAGACTGAGATACTTTTAATTTTCTGAAAAGCTGAAGCAATGAACTAGATACACGAGAATTTACATGAAACACCATCTCCAATGAAGAATAACTTGATTCTTCCAGAAAAATAAAATCACCGGGTAAAAATAACTCACCTTCTTCTAATACGGTGTAGGTGTTTCACGAGCACGAATAATGGATGCTATTCCGTGCTGCATTGAGTCTACGAGTGCCGTAATGAACACATGGTCGAAATTGAACCACTCTTACATCAACTAATCTCGTAGAGCAGCAACAGTCTTTGGACGATTTCATCATCGCCTAACTCACTGTTTTAGGAGGGCTCACTAATTTTGTCTGGAAACTTAGCTGGCCAATCTAAACGCCTGATATATCTTGAATGACTGTCCGGCCAATTATTGACAGTTCTAACTCGATGCTCTCTTCAGTTGTTATCTTGAATGATAAGTGAATAAACATGCCTTTTATCGTTGAGACATCGCGTGAATGGCCAAACTTAGCACACAATGAACGATGCTCGTACAATGCTACCCATGTTGGTGCAACAGAATGGCAAATCATCCTTCCAGCAGCCACTGCGCTGCTAGGATGGCTAGCAGCACAATATAGCCATGCTGGTTCAGTTTGACTAATACCCCAACTAAATGATCCAATTCTGTGTAGATATAACAGTTCCAGAACATGACAGACCCTCTATCTCCTTGTCTCGCTCCTTCCACGTAAGCTTCGTTAAAGCCTTATGAGGCCTTCGATGTACACGACGGTTGAGATTTTACTAAAGCAACAAAATCTTGATTCATCTGACTGTATGACACTTCTCCACTCGTATACAGCCCAATATTTGTATATTTTGGCCCAGTTTAAACGAGTGATCTTGCAGGCAGGAGTTGCCATCGGCCGTTTACACGCCACTCTGCTCCGTACATCACTCGCACCGAGTCCACGGCAAGGAATCCTTGATTTAGAGCGTTTCTGGTCATCAATTCAGGACACGCGACGGCGGTCCCTATCGATTGGAAATTTCTTCCGACGACAATTTTGTCTTGAATTGCCGCACCGGGTTGTTTCCAGTGTTGATACCGCATAACAGTGCGGCATAGCCCAACAAATTCTGTCACTTCCTTCGCCTAGTGTCTCTTAGCCCGATCCAATGCAATACATCCTTTTCGACATTCCGAGACGTCTTGCTTACAGCCAATAGTTATGGAGCAGCTAAAAAATGAATCCATTCCTTGCCAGCTCTGAATGAAGATCGAAGGCTTTTCAATACTTTCATATAGCTTAAACTTCACTCATCGCTTTGAAAATCGATAGAAGAACGTAGGCAATAACTGGAGCTTGAAAACCAATACTGCAGGTGACCTATTTCTTGTCCAAGGAACTTATCACAAGCCCTAATAACTGAACGTACTCACTTATCGACCCTCAGATCCGGCAACAACAAGTTGTTAATACTGGGATAGCACTAGGTGCGGAAGCTTTATGATTTTCAAAGATTTTATTATAATTTCATCAATATTTGTAAGGTAAATAAGTCGTCAGATATCGCGTCCGTAAGAAAAACAGTGGATTTCTTTCGGAGATGTCACGGTTAACTTAAGCACTCTGTGTGTTGATTTAGAAACGAACAGAAGATTTAAAAACGTGTGTTGATTACATTGATGATACACACTAGCGTGTCATTCAAGATACTAACATATGGTACATGGCAATTTGAAAAAGTACCGAGAAGATATTGACAATATATCATAACATTGCGGTACCCTTTCATCTTCACAGTGATGTTGTGTCGCCTACAGCAAATGTTGAACGGCACGCAAATAATCCACATCACACTAATTTAATTCGATCAATACCTTAAAACAAAATACTTCAAAAATCCCGCTATTAAAAGTTTATAGGTCAGAAACAGTCCAAGTTCACAAGCTGCTAATCGTATTTACTATAACCGCTCAATCTTTAAAAATGTGGTGTTTCGATGTTCTCCCATTATCATCAGGCTGATAAAGAACAGAAGAAATTTCAGTCACACTAAACAAATGCAAAAATTGTTATAATTAAAATCAACGCCATTCGTAAAAGTTTACACCTCTGACAAACAGGTTACCCTACCTACATGTTCACAGTTCAGCTTCAACAGAAAAAATGGAGGACTACGACAATGGTTCTAACAATTTACAGTACGGTTCTATTGAAGGATTTTAGAGAAAAAGTCCATACTGCTCTCATTAAAGACAGGTTTGAACTTATTAATGTGTAGTGCCTCAATAATTTGAATATGTTTTTTACTAACTTTATACAGAATTGAGGTATTAAAATACAGGTCATCCTTAAAGGGCTTCAGACGATATTGAATTCTAAAGTGATTAAAAATAGAATCTTGATATTTATGAGCATTTAATCGCTGTTTAAAGAGTCATTCTAGTCATGCCAATGTAACTCTTATTGAGAAACACGCATCCTGCCGTGTTACATTTAAACTGGTAAATCACATTGGCTCTGTCACGGTCACTTCCGACTGACTCAGAAATATTATTCCTAACAAGGCGGTCACTAATTTTTGAGGTTTTGCAACATATGCAAGGTTTAATCCGCATATCCGGATATCCTAATCTACTGGTTTAACAAAAGCAGAAACAGTGAAAGAAGGCGTTTATCGTGAGATACGCAAAAAAGTCAGGTGAATCCTAAAGTTATAAAGTACTAAATTTGGTGTATTTTATAGGTACTACTGGTAAGCTTAGTTAGGTTGGTAATTTTGTACGTTTCGAGATTAGTTCACGCGGGAGTATTGCAGCAGAAGTTTGAAGAGACATTGGACTTCAAAGCCCTTTATTTCCTCTGTAACACAAAATTGTCGCACAGATTTCTACCGCAAAGAAATTCGAACATTGATCCGAGATTTGGAAAAAATGTAAAAGTGTATCGTTCTAGCGGTCTAACGATAAAAACTTTATGCTATTGGTTTAAGTATTAGGCAAAGAATTAGTCAAGTTATAGAACAAATTGTTGTAATAAAAATACACGTTTCTAAGATAAGAATGCAAGGACTAAAACACAAGAAAAAATTCTTACATTATCAACCTTAGATTAACAAGAACGTTTGTGTCCAAAACATTCAGTATTGTATTTTTAGCACCGCAACTTGGTACATACTGCACATTAGGTGTTTTTAGGTGTTTCAGATGACATTCACTGACTGCTTTTTACGAAACACCACTTGCTGTGGACACGAACGTTTTTGTTGCTATCAGGTTGATTATGTAGGAATTTTTTGTCGTACATTAGTCAAGCTATATCTTGTCGTACATTGTGTGTCAAACAATTGACGAGATGAGATTCACAAGATTTATAAGAAAAACAACTCGCTAGAAGGAAACGAGATATTCTAAGAATTTGAATTTTAAAAACGGTAGCTTTTTCACTGGAATTCTTGAGTTTTCTAGCGTAATTCAGGGGACGATGCTGAACGCTTTTACACATCCATCTACACGCGTACCATCTTTCAGTCGTCAGCGTCCTTGAAACTTCTGTGGTTGTTCGCTCTGGATGCCCCTCAGTCTCCGACGCCGACACTGCGCAGCGAAACGATCCTCAAATGAACCTCACCAGGGGCACCACACTCATTCCAAAGAAACTATCACGTCACTCATTGACGACATTCATAATCATTCATTCGTTCTCTATTTTGTATAATCAATTTAGCGTAGTTTTTTTGTTGCATGCATCCATTGCAATGTTATTTGACACTTTGAAACCTAATTGTTCTCGTTCGAATAAGTTTCAATAAAACCCCACTAATTATGTTACGCCGTACTGCAAACTTGGAGCAGACTGCCTTAGTTTATGAGGATGTCCGTGGAATATTGCAATTATTGCACAGCTCGTGCATGAATCTATAGCAAATATTTTGTAGATTTCTGGGTAAATTTCTTCGGATGGCATTTTAATAAATGATATAAATGCCACCTCGTCAATGGTATGACGTGCGGTGGGTTGCGATGTTGTCATCCTGTTACGATTACTTGTAAACGTATGAAACTGACCTGTAATACATCGGGTGTTCTACTCCCGCCGCAACATGAGCAAGACTCAGTCCCGCTGTGATGACGCTGAATGCATTTGCACTAGACAACTAAAAAAACTATATATGGCAAATCCGTGAATGCCGTCATCAGGCGACTAATTTCCGCATGGGATCGTATGATCTACTATTTTGAAATAAAACAGCAAATTGATGGAGTCACATTTGCACATTCTTGCAAAATTCGGGACTTTGAAATTAATCGGCAGGTGTGTTGCAAACCTTTTCTAGCTGTTACTCACATTGGAATGCACAGGATAAATATGTTATGTTCATACTCATTTCTCTGGACCAAAATCCTGCTTACTACATGGATTTCATCGACATGGATAGTTTATTCGAACTAATATTCATTGATGTAGGTACGTAACGCCACCGACAAATTTACCCTAGCAGGTCTTGTACAAGTTAACTGTCCTCGTAAAACCTCGACAAGAGGAATTTTATATTTTTTGTTCCTGTAAAGCCATGATATGTACAATTGTTCATTTTTGTTTCTACATTGAAATGACATTTCCGTACATTCTTCATTTGATGAGTTTTGCCACATTTTCCAATGTTTGTAACGTGGCTTAAAATACCAGAGTCCTTCATGAACGCACGTGATATGAGTTTGCTCATGCAGAAGTAAGATGATTTTAGAACGCATTATCACAAGGGACGAGCTCTGCGACGACAGGGGGCACAGCCCGGGCCCTGGTGCAGGAGGGGAAGGAGACCCAGTTTGGTCCCACTGGAAGTGAGGGATTTATTAAGTTTTCTTAAAACATACTTGCAATTATCTCCAGTAAATAACAATAACTTTCAAAGGATTTTTTAACTTTTTTAGTTTTGATGTAGAAGAGTAGCACAAGAGAGCTGCTTTGCAAAGCCATGATTCATTAAAAAATCAATTCCGGTGCACACACAGAAACGACACTTCTGGAAATCAAATTTCCGACACAAACCCTGAGGAATTATGTTTCAAGCTCAGTTTTATTGACAACGCACTACCAGCATTGTCATACAAAATAAAAATGCATTTTCCCAACCCACTCTGGCCGCCTCGCTGCGCGCGGCCCCCCAAGCGTCGAGGTGCCGTGCTGGCAGGTGGGCAGCGGGGGCCCTCCGCTGCCCGCCCCCGACCTGCACGGCACCTCGTGTCACATAAGAAAACATGTGTTGGCTCCATCAATGTTCAACTCGTTTTCATTGTTCAGCTTGTTTTCAATGTTCAACGTGTTTTCAATGTTCAATTTATTTTCAATGTTTAACATGTCTTCAGGCTTGTGCTGATGCAGTGACTCGAGGACGCTTCAGAAATAGAGGTAGCTCTAATTGTTCTTCGTTTTGAAAGTGAATCCAGATTTTCATTTTTTCCCTGGTGTGATATTTTCAACAAAAATCTAATCTCACAACACGTGTGTATTACCTAAGAGGCAGACTGTATCGACAGAAAAAAACAATCCCTTTGAATTATTCGAGAAAAATCGCTAGCTCGATTGAAATCATCAATGACCAAAAATAAACGTCCAACAGGCGCTTGGAACGAATGATGTTGAGTTTTTTACGTGCGGACTGAGCTTGAGTTTCGTGAGGCTCAATTTACAAGTGCCCGCGTTGGCGTTTACAACACGTTGTCGATTTATAGTGCGGATAAGAGCATTATTTTTCCACGGGACGTTATTTGATAGCAACAAAAGTCGATTTAATCTCGGTTTTTCAAGGCTAGTTTTAATATATTTTCGAATGAATTCAATTACTTAATCAAGATAATGGCCATGGAATTTTTGCCGAATTTCATGAAAATTCAATACAATGTTATGTTACAACAAGTGGATTTATATACATATAAGATAGGAAATTTAATTTACATTTTCTTTTGCATCTCATTACAAACTTCACTTAGAAAATACCATTTATTTTACGAATGAATAAAATAGGGCGGTCTTATCCGATCGGTGGCTCATACTCGAACAATGTATTCATTCTGTTGAAGCATTTTCTATTCAAATGTCATTATGATAAAAAAACCCTACGATTTAACAATAGAATTTCGAGTGATGGGCAAATTTACCGTTGGGCCGCAAGGGGCGATATCGAACGCCGGAGGTTTGCCGATACTAAAGCCCAATTGCGTGAATAGACTGCTTTCTTCCGTCAAATTTAACGAAGAAATCAATGAAATATTTTTTTACCGATAGTGTTGATGCACAGCTGTGCAACTGAACAACTATTATCAAGTTATGAAGTCATATACCAATATAAAATGAGGAAAGTAAAGTGACATTATATTGAGAAGTTATAAAAGTTATGCAAAATTATGAATGCAAAGTAATATTAAGCTATGCAGTTAAATTAGCTAGGTAAATCCAATAAATTTAAGTAATATTACAATATAAAGTTAGGTAAACAATACAAAAAAGTAACGTAATGGTAAGTTATAAAGTTATGTAAACAAAGTAAAAGTAAGAGAGCAAAGTAAAGTCGTTCTGCCACAAATTGGAGAATGCCACCGGCAAGTACATTCTGTCTCCTGGGCCAAGACGTTACTGCCTTCGAATGAACCCTTATTGATCCATGATGAGCAAGCATACGTATCCATGTCAATGAAGTTTTCGTGAACTTTAAGTAAGCCTTTAATGAACAAACAATATAGGAGCATTCATTGATGGAATGCTTACTAAACCAACGCCAACTTCAACCAAAAACGGAATCCGCTGACTGTTCTCAGCTTCCTTCACAGAAAAATTGATTTTCTCTTAATTAAGGCGAAAAAAGCCTTTTTTAATTCCAACACGTTTTACCGTTGGGTTTTCAATTCCTTACGACTACTGGCGTGGTGAGAGATGTACAGAATCTCTGGTTTAACTACTTTTTTCAAGGGAAGTCCTCCTTGCTTACGTGAAAATGCCTCGTCGACTAAGCAGAGATTTGAACCAGGGTCCTCTCGGTAACGAAGCCTTCACACTAACAGTACGCCATGGAACCCCCCAACATGCAGATTCCGACGTGCAGATTCACTGTTTTCATTTATCGAATGTATAAACATAATTTCAAATGAGAATTTTTTTTTTTTATTTCAGGAAAAATTTCATTCACGCTGTTACTGTTCGCGCTATTACTGCCCTAAAGAATGGTTTTGCTTTCAAACCAACATAATTTCGTAACAGGTGAATAAAGAGTTCCTCACATCTTCCAATTTCATCTACGCCCCATTTATTCTGCCACAACAAACAAACATATTTAAAAATTCACTATTTGGGATGTTAAATCTACGACAAAACAGAATTTCTAACAACTACCACCCTTCCAAAAATATGTACGAGCAACACACCCGCAAAACAGAGCCCACATTCAAAGTAATCAGCGCGTGGCATTACGCTGTTTCTAAGAAACGCACGTCTGCGTTCCCAGATAGCGATGATGCGTTCTGCCAAGAGCGTCATCGCAGACTTTATCTCCCGACGAGAACCACTCGCGCTCGGGCCTGGGAATGTTTTGGGGCTGATTTTCCAGAGTGGAACTGAGAGTATATGTGTAGTTGCAGTGTCTGTACGTAATATAATCTCCTTAACTGAGTATGTTTAGCCTACCCTCATCACCCATCAACATGTCACGTTTCTATTCCCTTTAAATTTTAAGTGCGAACCAACAATACCGAATAATCTCAAATGAGACCGATTTCCATTTTTTAACTACTTCTTGGACCAGCAGCTATCTTTTCGAATACATTAATCTTAACATCATCCCTCAAGTCTTCAGCAAACACACAAAAGACTTCTTGTTGTCGAGCCAGGAAAGACTGTATGCCAGAATCGTTATGCGATTTGCACGTTTGTCATTCGGTTCTTGAAAAATTTTCAACGGTGTTTCACTAGGGACCGCCTGTTCCACTTTCTGCATCTGTCATACTTGTTGCTGAGCTTCGTTCAGAATTGTTCCAAGTCACTCATCTAAGTTCTGCACTAAAACATTCAACTGTACGTGCGCGAATTTTTTTTCACATTCCTAAGGTAAACTCAAATCAATGTCGATCATTATTAAGTTTTGTGCAAGGTATGAAACTTGTGCATGATATGTTTAGCAAGAAGAAGGATGAATTATTTAGAAAAATGCAGTTTACCTTGGTTTGCAAGTCCTTCAAAAATTTCAAAGGTAAGCATATGCCCTAAACATCTGATACTACATACAAAACACCGTCCTGTATAAATTTATTTTTTTATTTATTCATTTCTGTTTATTTTTTGTTTGTTTATAGGTTTAGTCTCAGGTTCAGTTCCTGCCAGACCATCCTATTCATTTGAAGGCTAAATATAATGAGTTCAGCCGTTTTTGACGGGTTGTAGCACCAGTTTAAAATACATATTTCGAAGAACGTCTTTACTATGTTTCAACAGAAAACCTATCCAAAGTAATACAGATAATTTATATGCCCTGCAAATATTTAATTGTCAATTTTCACTAGCATCGTATTAACTTTGTTCAAATTACAAAACTGCAATAATCATTCCCCATCTTGTATTGTTTATTAATACTCAGATTTTTGCACAATTTTATAGTTATTTAAATACATGAATCTTGAAGCCAAGTGAGTTTTCATATCCATACTATAAGTTTTTAATTGTGCTATACTATTTATTGCCTTAACGAAAAATGACTTCCAATCACACATAAACACCTAAGTTATAAAGTGTAAATGGATGAGTAATATATGTACGTAAAAACTGTCCGTATTTTTACCACCTGGTTTTTCTGACAACTTTCACCATCAGGAGGCACCAGCAGACTCATAGCTCATAAATGCAGAGACAATGGAAGCTTTTGATGTTGCTTCCAAAAATTATGAAAGTTTGTTAATTTCCCATTTACGTTCCTTCTTTCAGGTGTTGAGGTCAGACCTTGAATCAGTAGTTTAGGATGCTGAAGGTTTTATATCCAGACCTTGAGAGTCCGGTATTTGAATGTCATTATTCCAATACCGATGAATTTGTTTTCAAGTCTTTCGGTTCAAATTTTAATAAGATTTAACCAAAATTTATAGTTATCAAATTAATAACTTGTAGATAATTTGGTATTTTTACGTTGACTAATCTTTCTATTGTCTTACTGATGGCTGGCATCAGATTAATAGGGCTATAATTAATTGTCGGCCATCTGTTCTTTTTTGACAATAAGAGTGACATTTGCCGGCTTCCAGCATTGCTCGACCAGTTCGGTGTCAAGAGATCGATTGAAGATGGTCGCCTGAGATTTGCTTATTACTTCAGTGGCTTCTTTGAGTATTCTGATAGCTATTTAGGCTGTCTCGTTCGTTCGATTTATGAGGGTTTCTAGACAGAGCTTTCTCATCCCTTCCGTTCTATGTACGTCAAATGCAAGGCTTTCTGCAGGCTTAAGGCAGGAAATTTCCACAAAATTTTCTTGTTGCTCGTGAAGTGAAACACTTATTTAGCATTCTAGCTTTGCTTTTTTCTCCGTTTGGGTTGAGCCGATGATTCGATCAATGATCCTATTTTTTCAGTCTTTCATTGCGGACACACTTGCAGAAGCTTTTTGAATTATTTTACTCACGTTTGAATTCTTCATTCACTCTTGATCATTTGATTCACGGCACAGCAAGAGTGAATTTGATATAGATGATAGAGTTCAGCTTAGCAAGAGTATCTTTTGTGTCTTCTATATGATAATCGACTGACATATTTTAGGCTTCTAAGTTCATTCAAAAACTAAGAAGCGTTTCTTGCGAACTCTGATATGATACTTCGTAGCTGTTGTGTCTCTTTTTTTAAGTGTGTTGAACCCTGCCTGAGTGATTTTATCATCATCTTCTATTCAAAGACATAACTTGTAGGTCGTCTGACATGAAACTAAATCCCTAGGGTAGATAACCTGGTCTCAATTAATGTCTTTACATAATGTTCTAGCGCTACTGGCATCAACTAACATGGACTAAAAGCACAAAGTTAATCATAAAGTGATCTCCCTTTTTTCTTAACCTAATTGTCCATCTATTCTAACGTCGAGGGTCGTGACGAGGAGGGGTAAGATATTAGCCTGTTTTGTCGTTTGAAGACGTTCTGTTACAAGGAATTCATAATTAGTAAATTAAGTAGTGTATATCCAGCCATTCGATATTATAGGGGATAACATGAATGTAATCCCGGGGAAATTGAATGTAATCCCCTATGCAAGGTAAATTGAACTCACCCACTGCTATTATTTTATTGGGATCTCTTGGAATGCAGTCTGGTAACTTACCGAGATTTTCGGCGGCAGCTCCTATTCTGAACGGGCTTTTATACAACACTTGCACGGCGCCATTCGTCAAATTCGCGGATCCGTTGTCTGAAATTCTAATTATAAAGCCTATATTTCCAATTCGTTGATTTTTAAATACAGATCGCAAGATTGACACTAAGCTGAAGTTCTAACTTTGATTCTCTTTTGAATAAACTCCACGATCGAGAAATAAGTCACCTATTGCTTTTCGAGCTCCAGTTATTTACTATACGTTCATCAATCGGGTTCCAAAGCTGTGCCGAAGTTTAAGATAAATGCAGGTACTGAACAAGCAGCTAACTTTTGGTGACTTGGTGTTCAGTCAGAGCTGGCAACAATGAGACGAAGGAAAAACATCTCGGAATTGCAAAACGGGGCAAATTCAATTGGTTGGGCAAAAAGAAACCCAATGATTTCAGTAGTGGAATTTTCTGGTGTTTCATGTGGCACCATTATCTAGGTTAAGCAAAAATGGACAAAATCCGGTAAATATGGCAATTTAAGGTTGAGTGGGGTCCGAAGAAAATTCTAATCAATAGGGAACGCTGCCGTGTGTCCCAAATTGTTGACCGGAATCACTTTTCATCAAGGATGGAACTACGGCGATACGTCAATGATTTGATGGCGCTTCTCCTGCTACGTTTGAACGAACTCAACGTGGAAAACTCCATTCAATAGATAAATGGGGCAGAGTTACTCGTATTCGGCCAATGTTAACTCCCGCCCAGACCATTCGTTTAAACTAGGCTAAATCACATGCACATTGTACTGTTGAAGAGTGGAGAAGTGTCCTGTGGTCAGATGAATTAGGATTCTATTTCAATAGCAATGAAGCCCGCTAGCGTGCCGATCGAAGATCACCTCAGGAAGTCTTCTACGAAACCTGTGTGCAGGGCGCAATGCAAGGAAGAGGAAGGTCTGTCATGTTCTGGGGCAGTTTCACCTTCTCAGAAGTGGGTTCTTTAGTTGAGGTATCAGTCAAACTGAAACATTATGGCCACATTGACCAAGTTTTGCCATTAGGGAAATATCTGTATGATAATCGGCATGTTGTTTTGGCTATCTTTCAGGATGACGTCTGTTAAGTACACCGGGCTAGAAATGTTGTTAATTGACACGACAGTCATTCAGGATATGTCAAACACTTTGATTGACCAGCTGAGTTCCCAGACCTGAACCCAATAAAAAAATTATGGGAACACCTAGAACGACAAGTGAAGTCCCGAGAAAATCGTCCACGTATTTTGGTTGCACTACGAGATCAGTTAATGCATGAATATATTAAAATCGACCAGATGACATTTGAACACTTGAAGGCCCACAGCCGTGCAGAATTGCAGTTAATACTTGTGCTCATGGGCACCATATAAACGGAACGTGACAACTTTTTTATCCGGGAATTTGATTTTTTTTTTTTAAAGTTTGAACATATTTTTCAGCAGTCTTACCGTCGCTACACTTTCCATTTATTTCTTTTGTAAGAAGCACTAGGCTCATCATACGAGTTTATACCTTTTCATATACGACAATATTGTTATAGGCCTGTCACAATGCAAATTCATCTTACAGTCATAATGACGCATGCCAACTTCGTCGGAACGCTCTCATATGACGGATTCTACGTCGGCATCGTCACCGATGACATTAATGGAAGCCCACAAATGGATGTGAGCAAACTGGTGTTGCGGTGAGCGAAGTGGCTGTGATTGGCTGACTAACAGATTTGTGTAGATTTGTGATTGAACTAATGTCTTTTATTTATTTAGACGAAATTTATTTATTTAAACTTATTTTAGTTAAATGGAAACTAAATCAGACTGTTAATTTAATCAATCGAATCGTTTACTTACGTGAAATAGCAATCATTATTGCATTAAATCACGAATAAAACATTAATTATCCTTTGAATGTTAATGTACGAGTAGACTCGAGCAGCATGTCCATCATTACCTGCATCTACACCCATTTCAATTGCCAAATATCACTCACATGTATACTCATGTCAAATGCCAATCACCACTCACATGTACACTCATGTCAAATGCCAATCACTACTCACATGTGCACTGATACCAAATGCCATTCACCACTCACATGTACACCCATGCCAAATGCTAATCACCACTCACATGTACACACATGTCAGATCCCAATCACTACTCACATGAACACTCATGTCAAATGCCAATCACTACTCACATGTGCACTCGTAACAAGTGTCAATCATCCCTCACATGTACACTCATGTCAAATGCCGATCACCACTCACATGTGCACTCATAACAAGTGCCAATCATCATTGGCAGGAGATGAACGCTCCTGGGACAAGTACGGCTTCATCATCAATATAAGTTACGCCTAAATGTTGCATTGCAGAAATTCTCTTTAGAATTAGCGAATTTATGGCTGAAATATTTAGGTATATCGCGAAGTATCAGTTCTCACGATCTTCCAGTAACATACTGTTTGTTTGTAAGCTTAAAGCATATAGTTGAATATTGAATAAGAAAACCGTTGAGTTTAGTGGAAACATATCGTTGACATGAAATGTTCCTATCATTTGATACTACTGACCGCAACCGCACGTAATTCCCATTTTACACAGATCTACAATCAAATAAGAAATGACACATAATGAACGAAACTCAGAAGCGTTGCTACTTGTAGACCCTGATAAATTAAAAGACTTCTCGGACAGCCCATGTAGAAAGAAATGTGAGTTTTTGATTTACAGGAGATTGATGTATAAACGGAAAACATAATTTTATGTACAGCTGAGTAGATAACAATAACTAAATAAGTAACCAAAATTTAAGAGTTAGGGTTAGCAAAGATGGTATGTGTGACAATTGAAATGAATACCACACTCCAGCACATATAAGAATGCGTATTTGTTTACCGGGTATCTCAGAATTTTTGTACATACTTTACCATAAGGTTCGGTAGGATTGTTGTTAGACCATCCTTGGATGATCGGCATCCAAGCCGCTAGATTTTCCGGGGCAGCCCATCTCCTGGCCCCCAAGGTCTTCTGACCCGACCTTCCTAGACTTCAATTGTTGGGGACACCGGAAGAGTTTGATGTACAAAACACGTCGCGTCCGAAGACGATCTCTTCCTCAGCACTATTGACGGTTATGCAATCATCACTGAAATTCCTGGTGTATTCATACGAGTTCGTCAACCATTGCGCCGGCACTTCCATGCATGCATCACAGCAGACGGACGGAATTTCGAACACCTACTGGTAATACCAAACCTACCTTCAAATTCTATATTATTCGTCCATAATAATATACTTGTTCTGACTTACACATCTCATTTTCCTACCGACTTGTTCTAATTTTTAAGTCTACGCAAGTTTATAGCTCAGCATTTTCGGGCTTACTTCCGTTGCGTAAAACGCGTTTATTTCACCGAAACGAAATTTATGTTAAAGTTTGTCGAAGGAATTCTGTATATCGACGTGCACATACGTACCTATAACCCTATTGTTTTTTAAGCATTTGGTTTATAAGCTTTGATTTCAGTTTCCGATTAAGCTCAGTATTACGATATGTTTCAAAGTATTTGTAGAATTTCACTTTTCAATCAAATTAGGAAGTTTCTTTGAATAAAGCTTTGATTGTTCTCTTACATCATAAAAACATATTGGAATTGAAAAGAAATTCTAAACACTGTTTAATTCGTAATAAAATTGATTATTATTTACATTAATGACGGGTGTATAACAATGCATACCTATTTCGACTAAGCAATTTCATGAAATTTGTTCCTAACCAAATATATGAGAGGGTTTAAATTTGTAGTAAATAAGCTAACCTCTTCTACTCTTGACAATTTTTATTGAGTTCATTTTTTTACAGATACATTGGTTGAAGTGTTTTATTTAATGATAATTCAGTAAATTTCATTTCGGAAGTTCATGTATAACCATTTACAATTCGTTATGAATCTTGTGTTTCTGTCGTTAAAAGAACCGAAAAACAACTAAATAATTAATGCCAGCATAGGATTCTATTCAATATCCAGACATATCAAATAAGAATCCTGTGCTGTATAATGTTTAGAAATTCTGCGTGAAAGACCAGCTGATAGAATTGATGTAGAGTTTTCTATTAGTCAGTGATGTACTAAGATCAAGATTGTAAATAATTTAGCAATTATTGCTGTCAACGAGCTGTTTCAGGACCTGGTGTAGGACCAGTTCCATGACATGCAACGCGGCTCGATGCTGCACTTGCAGTTCTAGTGTTTTGTACCTTTTGTCGAGCTTTACATTACTTGATTTCTTTTTACGAAGGTTTCATTTGTTGGGAATAATTCCCAATCAATTCACCAGGGATTTTGTAAGAATGTAGTTTCCAGCTCGAATTTTTAGTGTTCCTGATTGTAAGTTACTCGTTGCTCTTCATTTGTTTTGGGCGAGATCAACAGGCTAGGTTGGCGGTGCAAGTGGTTCATTCCGGCAGAACGCGCTCGACATTGGTGAAGACTGCACTACTGGCAGTCTTCACTACAGTCTACTATCCCCTATGTGCCGTGTAATTTAGTCTCGTGTGTATAAAGTTTGCTCAGTAATTTAAAATTACTGAAGATGGAGTCGGCACGTACAACGGAGGCTGGTGCGGTGTCTGAGTACGAGCACTGGCTGGCATGCCCATCGATGTTAACATTGATATTTTGGCATCGCTTTTCTATCCTTTTCCTGACTGCTATTCCACTGTAATTGCGTTTATTCGAATGTTGTTGTTCATTCATTTACTCTTCTGCCTTCCGCCACGCTCTGTTTATTAACTATGTACTCAAATCCATCAACTTATTATAAGTGTGTCAATTGACCCGACTCCGACCATTAACGTTCAGCGTGGCCTGACTAATTACCTGGGGTAACGTTCAACAGCTTGATTGGGTTCAGCGTAGCTCTGGATCTGAATGTACTCCCATTTGACTCAATTTCTGTTGTCTTTGAACTTACTGACCATTTTTTCTGTCTTTTCGCACGGAGTACGTCTATTGACTCGTTTATTTCAATTTCTTTGTTTACCTTTTCACCCAAGAGTGTCTTCACGCCGAGTGAAACATTAAAGTCAAGTGGGTGGTTGATTAATACGCAGTGGCCAAAAATGTGCGGCTTTTGACTATAGCTGACGTTGGCCGAGTTCTGGAACTATGCAGTTTCTTTACGAATGAAGATGTACCTTATTCTAGTATGTACATGAAATCAAATCCTTCGTCGGACTTCCCTGCTTTTCACCCAATATTACTGCAATTTTATCACTTCGTGAAATCACGGTAAGGACTTTTGGTTTAATTATATTTTTTAGCTGCCACCCAGTTCTTACCTGAAAGTACAGTTCTTACAGGCTCTACGACTGAAGTGAAATTCTTGTGCCAGACTGGGCAGTGTGAGACCCAGCTCTTTCGGAGACGCCGCTCTGCGTCGCTAAACCTTCCATCCCCTGCTGCATCTACCCCCTGCTGCTTCTAACCCCTGCTACTACTATCCCCTGCTGCTTCCATCCCCTGCTGCTTCCATCCCCCGCTGCTTCTAACCCCTGCTGCTTCCATCCCCTGCTGCTTCTAACCCCTGCTGCTTCTAACCCCTGCTGCTCCCATCCCCTGCTGCTTCCACCCCCTGCTGCTTCCATNTCGTAGGGGCAGACCGTTTGATCAGCTGCCTGCGTTTAATAGGCTGACCTGTTGGCCCTTTCTGTTTCTGGGATAGGTCACGTGGTCAGCTTCACTGGCCCGGGCGGGTTTTTTTAGCCCTTTCAGCCTAAAAGAGATAAGTGTTAACTACTGAACTGTCTGATTTACAATAAAAGAGTTCAAAGTATATTAAATATGTTTGCTGAATTTAGCTCTGAAAATAAAAATTTATTCAGTTTGTATTGACTCTAATTTTGTTTATCTAAGTATTTGAACCCGATTGTGTGGGATTGGGAAAAATCTCACAAATTAATTTGTGATACTCTAAGTGTACATTGATTTGCCCATCAGTTACAAAAAACTTTTGTTCGACACACTATTTCTGCACAATTGATATGATCACCCTATCATGATATTTTGGTTCTTGTTTTGTTGGTAGTTCTCACAATCCAACTACCCTTTTGAAGATATAATAACCAATTTTCACGTCATTTCCATCTATGTATTTCAACTTTTTCATCGTCAAGCATATCTTGTTTCCGTCAAACTTTATCCCGTGAGCTTTATCTCACTTACTCGCAGTTTTAAACTTCAAGTGTGAAACTTAAATACGTCTTAGCTACAGTGCCAACTAAATATTTAGATTTAGAAGCAGCTGATAATAGTTTTCACCAGGTTTTTCTTCAATTGATTTAATTGTCCATTAAGGTATATTTCCTTTATTGCCAATCTCGTGCGTTTAGTTTCATCAAAATTTTCGATAAATCTCGATGAGTGATTCGTAAAGTTTCTACATCATGATCAAAGTCTCGTCATGTAACTTGTTAATTCTTGAATATTTCTCTTGAAGCTTCATGAGTGACAAATTTGCCTTAGTGTTTTTATCAATCATCGCGGTTTTTTAATATCAATAACTTAAAAAATTTAATACGAGCTCATTTGGAAATTAATGTGAGTTCAGTTTTCGGGATTCAAATTGGACCATCAAATCCTGGCCCCTTGACCAAACGTTTTATTTTTTTTCGAAATTTACTCGATTTCATAGACATCAGCGTTA
>VOMN01091074.1:0-11183 GCA_014899125.1 Orchestia grillus | reverse complement strand
CTAGGGAAACAGCATGGGATCTGTTTGATAAATAGTTCTCAAATCATAAAGTATATACTTCAAGGTTCGAGATCTTCTGCAAAAGCTGTTTGTGTTCAACGTTGTCAACTGCACTTCGAGAGGTCATGGAGCAATGAGAAAGTTACATTCTTTTCGTTTATATCACTGTATATCTTTTCAGTGACGTTCAGTAGGGCATCTTAGGCGCTTATTTTTCCTTCCGTACGCATACTGATTTCCGTATAGTAAGTTGGTACATCTTGGTGGGTAGACAGTTTATTTGTTATTACTTTCTTCAGTATATTAGACAGAGCAAGTAATAAACTGATCGGGCTGTAATTAGACGCTGTATTAATATCACTTGATTTTTGCAATGATTTAATTATGGAATGCTTCCACTGATCAGGAAATTGCCGATGTCAACAAAGGTGGACAAATCATCTAACATACACCCCAGGTCAATACAGTTGGTCGTATAGATAAGTTACAATGCGTAGAATAGTGAAATAATTATATCAAAGAAGAATATTCAGGATATTGTGATGGAAATGCTTAGTTTCTAAAAAAGTAATAAATGTTTTCAAAAATGAACAAATTTGATTTTTTTTTTGGTAAAAGGTCGGTTTCCATGCATTCCAATGCCATAAAAGACACAGATGTATAATACAAGATAATATAACAAAAAAACGAGACTAAGGGTCTATAGTATTCCTATTCTACAGCGTATGAAAGCAATGCAACCTATATCTACAGTTATAGGAGGCATTGATGAAAGTCTCTCAACCATGACTCCCCTTCCTTCTCCCCCTCTTCACTCACGTTCCAACCATCGGAACCGCATAAAACTTTGCCACATGATTTAGTGCACATTATTTGAATGATTTAAGCGCAAAAATAGTATGAAAAACCTGTTTTTAAGTGGTACGATCCCTTAAATCCATCATCTGGAGTTTTTGTACGTCAGCCAACGAACTAATTGATGCACTCCAGCCACTAATACTATGAAAGTTTTACTTCGAAAACGTGTTTCAGCCATGCGATTGAAAGGAATGCAACTCCATTTATCTAGTAGTATACGCGTTCACTCAACTCTCTTGAACCTCGAAATAATGAAAAAAGTATACGTGTCCCTACCAAAACGATAGAATTTATCATAGTTTATCTAAAAATGAATAAATTTCTTCAGTGTAGATGCTCTTTATCGTGTCCTCCCTAGTCAATTATTCATAAACAATCTATTTTAACCAAAATGCTGTCGTGTCATATGGTATTCTATTAATATGGGATTCAGCCTCCCTTAGATCATATTTATTTACAATACGATATCCAGTGACATCAGTATCCTATCTACAACATCAACGCCTTTAGAGTAATGTTATGTTCTCTGCTAATCTTGGGTGGCTCGTGAAAAAGAACCTTTATTAATTCGAACACGTTTTACCGTTGGGTTTTCAATGCCTTACAAGTAACAACTACTGGCGTAATGCGGGATGCGAGGAATGTGTAGTTTAAGCTTCATTTTTCAAGGGAAGTACTCCCTGGTTACGTGAAATACCGTGCCGGAGCCTGGATTCGAACCCTGAACGTTCCGGCTGCGAGACCATCACGATAACTAGCCACGAAACCTGAAAAAGTGTTAAAGACGAAAAATTATATAAACATACGACTGCTATTTTACTCGCAGGAATTCTAATAGAGTTGGCGTGCCGTACAAGATTGGGTTTTAAATGCCGTATAATTATTGGTGTGAGAAATGTGAGATTTGAGCTTTCTTTTTTATAGAACTAATAATAATGCGCTCGTCATATGCTATATTGTCTATTGAACTATATGAGCCTATAATGAATGATATACATAACTTTCAAGTAAAGAAACTTTAATGAAAGTTAAATTTAAAGTTAGAAATTTGGTTCTGTTGGATAAAAATTTCATAAGTAAACTGAGTAATGGTAATTAGTTTTTGTTACTGTCTAAATTGAAGCACAATTTGTAAGAGTAGAAGAATTTTAATGAAATCTTTGTCATATATCATTAGTAAAATTGGTTAACATTCACTTAACTGCAGCCAACTCACAGTGTATTATATTCATTGTACAGCCTTCATTTTGATGTTATTTAATAAAATATATTTATTATCAATGGCTAAACAGTTTTGAATGGTTTATAACAATTAAAAATGATAAAAATGAATGTAAAAGATTATTTACCTTACAGTGGTCAACTGCACAGAGTGTCCTCTTCATCATGCAGCCTTTATTTGTCATCAGAAAGATTTAACAGGAGGAGTAAAGTATATAAAAATTTATTTGGAAAGATATTTAAACAATTGCCATACTAGTATGATGTAATGATACAAACTAGAAATATCTGGACCACATTTTCACACATTCTGAAAAAGCTATTAATCACTCTGTCAAATTGATGAAACAAATCTATCCCAAACTAATTTAAAATATCCTATCTTAAGTCCTAATGTAACCTAATGTATCCCTAATATAATTGGGAGAATGCACAGGAGTGGGACATAGGTTGTCCACTGTAAAAACTTGATATTTACTTTACTGCATCCAACTGCATAGAGTGTTCTACACATTAACAGCCTTTATTTTTATGTCATTGGTTGAGATTTTTTTTTAGAGATAGAAACCTGGTTTTTGAAGGCTTAAAAGCATATTAAATGAAAGCATTTCCATATTTAATGGATCATAATTGTGCCAACTGTACAAAATTTAGGGACACATTTATACAAGTCCTGACTACTACTATTCTATACATTATATTATATCAAATTAACAAGACAATCCTCTTCAAACCTACCTCAGCTTAACCTCCTATAATGTAACTAAGCATAACCCTAACCTAAAGTAACTGGGAGGAAGCAAAAAAGCAGAAAACAGGTTGTACAATGTAAAGTATTACCTTGTAATTTCTCCTTGTCATAAGCCTTTTGAAAATAGGTTTCCACTGCTTGAAAATAATTCCTACTCATTGACAGCAAATTGAAGGCTGTATGTTGAATATGAACCACTATGTAGTTGGCTGCAATAGAGAAATATTAACACTCATATCAATTACTTGAAATATCCCATGTTATATTACATAACATAGATGATGAGACATAACACTGTAATTTAAGTCAACAATAATATTTGTATATATTGTAACAAGTCTTTTTTGTTAGAAAAATACAAGTTCCCAAAGAAAGAGCTGCTGCAATCTACAGCCTTGAAGTATTTCATCCTGGACTATGTCTTAGAACATAGATGGCAAAATATATACAGATGGTTTGAAAATTAATAGGGCAGTTGGCTGTACTTTGATTTTTGGTAAACGATTGTCTGCTCACAGACTACTCCTGGAGACTTCTGTTTTTGAGCAGAACTTGATGCCATAGTTAAGATACCTGGCATGCTATTACATGCTACATATAGTAGCTTCACTATATTTTTGAATTCAAGAAGTGTAAGGGAAAAAATTCAATTATGTCATCATAACCATCCAATAGTCAGTAAAATCACAGTCAGACTTGTTATAACTTGAAACTCCAGGTAGGTGTAGATATGCTAGGTCTCTAGACATGTGGGATTTTCAGGTAACAAGAGGGTGGATTCAGAATCCAAGCACACTGTTATCTCTGATGAAGAATCATAGAATTTGGGAGTACCTTGTAGAAACTATTATCTACATATAAATCTATTGTATGGCTAATCTGGCCATATCATAGAATAGAAAAATAAATTGGAACCACTTAAACTTAGCATTTGGGAGGGGGATTTTGCCAGGTATTGTAACTAACAAGTGGATAGGGGTTACCTTGTGCTGGCTGCGGATTAGCCAATGCTGTCTTATTTACGGCAATATGGAACGGCTTCTGCCATACTGCAATGACTTAACATTCCACATTATCAAAAGGTGTAGCTATGATATAACAGAAACTGCTTTCTGCATTTAATTAGACTTGAGTCAGCTAAATATTGGGCAAATTATTATTACTATGAAGTGAGATATATATTTTTTGAGACACTTTGTAAGTATATCATTGCCATACCCCTGTGTTCCTCCAGTCCATAGTAATACAAGGCCATCACTTTAAGTATACATGTTTATTGATGATCTATTTACATTGTTGTCTCCTTTTCAGATGTGGGAAGATCTCCCTGGTTTGATTGATGGGAGGAAAATAATTTGAATAACTTGAGCTTAATTGTACCCAACTGCTTATAAAAGATAGATTAGTGAAACTGTTATTGAAGGTTTTTCTTGAGCTGAAAAATTAAAATGCCTACAATTTCTGTGAGTCGAGATTTGCTTTTCAAAATTTTAGGCAAAACATACGGTAAGCTTACATTATGGCCAGAGATATTGTATTACATTAAAGCCTAACCACATTCTCTATTTAATTAGACAATATCACAATAAGCTAATACTTGTGTGGCAGAGTTAGATATTTTAAATATTTAAACACATGCAAGACAATTAAAATGTAAAAAACTTTTAATATTGCTTACTAGTTATCTGATTTTTATGTTCAAAATATAGGTATTTTGCAGTTAAGAATAGAAATTTTGATGGTTGCTTTTCTATACTGCTTTTAAGAGAAAATAAATTATGTCTGTACAAAATTTTTAAATGCAAAGATTATGACCCAATGTTTTAAGATTATTTCCTCAGCCATTATTCCTTGTGTAATTTTATTCCACTCCTTTTATAAACTCCAGTCATGCCACTACTTACCTACCTTCTCTTAATCCATTCACTACCTCTCTTAATCCATTCACTACCTCTGTTAATTCACTTTTATTTCTCCCTCAAAATCATTTCATAACTTTTCATCTTTTCACTACCCACTCTAGATTCACTCATCTTATCCATTTTTCCTATCTTAATCCCTGTATATCCTATTCTTATTTTTTTATTACACTATATTCAATGCTTTGCTTTTGTGATATTAGTCCATTGGTTTCCTTCATCTGTATTCTCTGAATCTTAATCTCAATTTTGTGAATCCATGTCTTTGCTTCTCTCAAATCTCAATCTATATTTTTGTTCTTCTCAATCCATTTCATTGTTCTTCTCAATCCAAATCTTTGTTCTTCTCAATCCAAATCTTTGTTCTTCTCAATCCAAATCTTTGTTCTTCTCAATCCATATCATTGTTCTTCTCAATCCATATCATTGTTCTTCTCAATTCATATCATTGTTCTCTTCAATCCATATCATTCTTCTTAATCTATATCTTTGTTTTGCCCAATTCGTACCTTTGCCCCTCTCAATCCATACCTTTCCCCCTCTCAATCCATACCTTTCCCCTTCTCAATCCATGCCTTTCCCCCTCTCAATCCATACCTTTCCCTCTCTCAATCCATGCCTTTCCCCCTCTCAATCCATACCTTTCCCTCTCTCAATCCATACCTTTCCCCCTCTCAATCCATACCTTTCCTCCTCTCAATCCATACATTTCCCCCTCTCAATCCATACCTTTGCTCCTCGCAATCCATACCTTTGCCCCTCTCAGTCCAAATCTTTGCTCCTATCGATCCATGTCTTTGCTTCTCACAATGTATACCTTGGCTCCTAGAAATGTACAGCTTCGCTCCTAGCAATGTATACCTTGGGTCCTCGCAATGTATGCCTTGGGTCCTTGCAATGTACGCCTTGGGCCCTCACAATGTACGCCTTGGGTCCTCGCAATGTACGCCTTGGGGCCTCGCAATGTACGTCTTGGGTCCTCGCAATGTACGCCTTGGGTCCTCGCAATGTATGCCTTGGGTCCTCGCAATGTACGCCTTGGGTCCTCGCAATGTACGCCTTGGGTCCTCGCAATGTACGCCTTGGGTCCTCGCAATGTACGCCTTGGGTCCTCGCAATGTACGCCTTGGGTCCTCGCAATGTACGCCTTGGGTCCTCGCAATGTACGCCTTGGGTCCTCGCAATGTACGCCTTGGGTCCTCGCAATGTACGCCTTGGGTCCTCGCAATGTACGCCTTGGGTCCTCGCAATGTACGCCTTGGGTCCTCGCAATGTACGCCTTGGGTCCTCGCAATGTACGCCTTGGGTCCTCGTGATGTACGCCTTGGGTCCTCGTGATGTATGCCTTGGCTCCTCGTGATTTACATCTTGGCTCCTCACAACTTACACCTTGACTCCTCTCAGTGTACATCTTATCGCCTCTTAGTGTACATTTTTGCTATCTTCTTTGTATGTTTTAAACTTGCAATCCATGTCCTTGTAACTTCTAGTCCTTCTCTTTCTTAATCCCTATATTATATCTTGGGATATCTTATCCTCAATACTATCAGGTCAATATTGCTGCCATTTACGAGTTCCCACTCTAATATAGTCAGTAATATGTATTTTTACCTACATTTGTACAACAAAAATTGTCCATATACTCATTGTTAGACATGAATCTATTGTATGATTTTCAGTTTAGAAGCACAATTCAGAGTCAATAAACTTAAAAGAAACAGCTTGTTCCATGTAGGTATACTTCTTACTTTTTCATATCCTCCTGTATGGAGCAACTTGTGTTGCCTTCATTACTTTGCCCTTCTTAGTTTCCTTGTACAGTGTTGCCTGTCAAGTCACTTTTAAATGACATTCAGCTAAAGTCTTTTTTTTTTCAGATGAAAAAGAATTTGATGAGCTGTGCTTCCAGTATGGAATTGAGTTGGATGATGTTGCTGTGGAAGAGGATGGGTCCACTTCTTATAAGATAGAAGTTGGTGCCAACAGGTGACTTTAAATTTTTGAGTGGGTGAGCTGATATTTTGTGTGCCTAAATGTGAATTATACTTTGGTAAATATCCAAGAGATGGTTCAAAGAATCGTGTTTCTTAGACAATACACTAAGGCTGACTGTCCATTGGTTGATTTTGGAGACTGTGTCTACTTATCAGTAGTTTGAGCTAGTGTAGTTTTTTCTCAGGCTGAAGCAGTGCCTGTTGTTATCAGCCTTTGTTGAGGAAATCTGTGTATTTTACATAGGAAATCCATTTTACCTGTTAGATAATCAGTAATGGTTAGACATCAGCTTAAGATGTAAATTTAAATTTTCAATGATTTAGGCATAGTCTTTTTTGTTTACCTTTTCTCTTTTCATAGCCTCCAAAGGTGTAGGTACTTACTAAATGATATTGTCTTGAACATTTTTTGTAAACCTAAAATTTTTGGGGGATGTACAGGATACTCATACACCCATTGGATGGAATAGGTACTGTATGCTTTTGGGTAACATTTCTAGTGGTTGTGACATGTGATGTTCCTCAGAAACACTCTGAACTGCCTGTAGCAATGCAAGGGCTCTAGCTTGGCCAGTTGTCATGACTTTTTGATGTAGGTGAGTCTCATTTTTCAATTTTTTATTTAGTTGACTTGTAATCATATCTAACATTGCTAGATTAGTATGTTATCTATTTCTCTCTTTCCCTTTATATGTTTTTTTTTTTAATTTTTTAGTGACTGCATTACTACACTGCACGTATTAAGTAATTTTCTAATTGTAATGGAGTATGAGTGCACATATATTCCTCATTAGAGAAGCAAGTGCACCTAGGGGATCTTACAAACATTATCAAACTCACAATAGCTAGGCTGTTTACTATTGGGAATTTATTATTTCATGTATAAAACCTAGTGTGTTAGGATACCATGTTTGATGTCCTTGCTATGTTCATGTTGGGTTTGCTGATCTTGAAATGACACTTTATTTACTGGATAATAAAATTGTGGATATACTGTTCAAAATTTTTGTAGCTATTGTTTAATCAAGGCCTGCTTAATCTCTTTTAAAAAGTAAACACTTTCATAATCCATCAACCACTGAGTTCTTAGAGTTTTTTTCAGTGCTCAGAAATGTTTAACTCTACTGCTTTACTAATTAGGAATTCTATAGAGATTGGCAGCAATTCAGTGAATGTTTTTCAAAGTACTTACTTTGAATGATTGCTGTGTGTTTTGGAATCTAATTTTACTTACCTTTGTTTTGGCCTATTTCTTGAAACTTGAATGTTTTCAATTAACAATATAGTCCTGTTAAAGGTACTAGACAGATCCTTCAGCTACCTATTGGGTTTTGCAAGCTATACTATATTATGGATTAAAATGATAATTTTCAACCAACTATTCTGAATAATCATACTAGTATATTCATCTCCAAAAGCTGAGTTTTTTGGTAAAGAACCTTGATACCTTGGTTTAGGAATTTTTTTATTTGCTTCTAGCATGGAATACCTAGTGAGTGTTTCACATTTTAGTGTGTGTTGCACATTTTGATCAAAAAGGTTCAAATCCCATTCTAGCATCAACAAAACATTTGAAAACAGGTGAGGTATTGTCAATGTCCTTATAAGTCAGCCAGAAATAATTCTGAAGGCTTTAGCAACCTTGTCCATGTATAGAGAATGTATATCTCACATATCCAGTCATATATAAGTGTACCTAATTTTGGGGTAAGTTTTAAATGATATTAAGCATACCAATTATTTTCAGGTATGACCTGTTATGTGTTGAAGGCATTGGCCAGGCCCTCAACATCTACCTGGGGAACATCAAGGCACCTAAGTACAGCCTTGTTCCGCCTAGGAATCCTGCTCAACAGAAAATTATTGTAAAGTCAGCCACAGCTCAGGTGATGTCATTGTTTACTTTGAATATTTTTATAACTTTCTAACTAACCTTGGATTATTGGAGGTCAGTGATCGGTGATGCCATTTTCTCTATTATCTCGTAAAAGATAAAATGAAAGGTATTGTCTTTGAGTGGTACTCGGTTTACAATGAGCGGTTAGATAGGATGCCTGATTGGTATGCAGATTGTACCATTTTTGCCAATGTAATTTAGGAACTGTTGTTTTTCATAGAATACTTCAATTATCAACTACAGAATCATCAATACTTTTTCATGTGGCCTTTGTTTTTCAGTGGGGAAGGCTTTGCGTTCTTCTCATTTTCATTCTTTTTTCTTATAAATGGCAGTGGAGTATACTAGCATACTTATACTATTGTCTTGTTTTTATTTGCTGTAATTTTGGTACTTGAACTTCTATTGTTTCGAGATTCTATAGCGGAATTGTCATTTTTAGCTAGAGAATGGCTACATCAGTGCTCATAGTTAATAAATTTCTGGTGATTCTTGAGTGGTATTTTTTTTCTTGGGTTTCACAGTTATGATCACTTCATGCAGAAATGAACATTAATCCCATAGACTTGTTTATTATCATTTTGGCAATTTCTTTAGCTCAATTAATTTTGTTGTTGAGAGGGAATTAAATAGTATTCACAGGTATTTTTAACTTCCTGTTGTGGACAGGCTGTAATATTTCAAGATGATAGATTGCTAATGAAAGGAAAGGGTTTTTACTTTTGTTTTGCCAAAGCCTTTCCAGCTGATAACATAATCACATGATTACATCTTATACTATTGTGCATGGAAAAATATTAGCTTTGCTAAATTTGTTTTCCCTTTCATTTTAGTCTGATGTCAGCAGTGCTTCTCTCGATCACTGCACAATTAAGAAATAACTTTGCTGTGGTAGACTTCCTGTTATCCATGATGGAGTGGGCTCCATGGTGTAGTGGTTAGCGTCATGACCTCGCAGCCGAGAGGACTAGGGTTCGGTCCTCGGCTCAGGCAAGCATTTCATGTGACCACGGAGTACTTCCCTTGGGAAAGGAAGTTTAATTAAACCACACATTCCTCACATCTCTCACCACACCAGTAGTTGTAAGGCATTGAAAACCCAACGGTAAAACTTGTTGGAATTAATGAAGATTCTTAATAGATTGTTACAGTTATTTTGCCTATGCAGATACCTTGTGACTTATAGTAACTTTTCCATTACTATTGGTGAACATGTCTGTATTAGGTTTTTAACTTGTAACATATTCTTTTATATTACTCTCGGTATTCTCTAGAGCAGTTGATGTTATAACATTTCTATCATTGTGAACATAACACTACAGATATAATTAAAAGTGAAAGTTGTGTTGTAGATAGCCAGAATAATTTCTTTTACCAATATGGTTATGAAATAGATGTAATTAATGAGGATGACAGTATTCCTGTTATGTGTTAGTATGTAATTTTTGCTATGTTATTCAAATTGTGGGTGAATAAATCTGATAATTAGAAAAAAATGAGAAACCGTGAATGGTTTTGGCACACGGAAAAAATGTGAAGAGTGTTCACCAAGATAGACTTACAGATCTGTATGAGCATTGAGAAACAAAGACCATCAATACAAGCTATGGACGTTGGAAAAACTGTGAGATGCATAGTGATCTAAGCGGAATGTAGAAAGACGTAGAACGCATGGTGGGAGAGGATTAGATTGCAACAGTCAATTCATGTACTTGTAATTTCTGAGTAAGCAAGTGCTTGAGGTAAATCTACTGCAATTCTTATGAGGAACCTTTGTCTATTTTAGAAACATCCTTTGCAGGCCCTAACGGCACTGAGATCCGTACGGATCTGCATTACTGCTGGTCTTCATATTACTTTCATCGTATCTTTGTTAAATGTTGGGGTGCTTTGACTTGATGTTGTCTCCTCCTCAGTAAATTTGCATTCTGTCTCTTGGGTTTCAGGTGGTCTTCATTCAAAAAAAGATATCTGTTGCAATGTAGTGCGTTCTCATAGTTTGAAATGCTGCTAAGCAACTAAATGCTATAGTGAAACAAAGTAAATTATGATGAATCATTTTCTCAAGGGTCATAGTATAGGCCAAAGGATTAGGTTCGTTAGGTTTGTCTATCATGTGTCCTGGGGAGAAGCGTCCCCAGGCAGCACTCTTAGCTTATCTCAGCTATAGCTAGATTTTGGGGACTTCTATCGCTTCTGTCCAATTTCATACCTTCTTTGCTGATTATTCTTTTTATTTTCTTCCTCTTCTTTCTTGATTTGCTATTTTTTTGCTTAAGGAATCTTGTGTGAGAGAACACCTGGGCATAGATTCCATGTTTTCTAAATCCATTCTAAATGGTCCCTCTTTTTCGCCCACCTGAGATCTCATTTCATGTGAATAGAGAGTTTAGACTGATAAAATAAAGAAATAAAATAGGTTGAAGCTTTGAATTGTCAAACTTGAGTGTCCATCATTTTATGACTCTGAACTAGAACAATATGATCTATCTAGAAACGTGCCGAAGTATCGGTATCGGTGGGTATCGGCCTTTTTTGGTGGT
>VOMN01091061.1:0-16273 GCA_014899125.1 Orchestia grillus | reverse complement strand
GTCGTCAGCAAAAGAGGAAGCGTGGGAATGTTGCAAAGGAACAGATCGTTGAATGTTATTTGAGAAATTCCATAATTCACTACATCTAACGGTTCGGTTTGCATAAGTCAATGTTTTGTCTCATTTTGAAGGTCTTCCCGTCTCAGAATTTCTAATAGCCCGATATTCTGATTTTGTAACAATTTTAGCGATTCAGTAAGAGTGCCCACTGATTGAAGCTTACAGATACCTTTGATACCTTAGAGATGTTTGGGCCTTCAAGCCCGGGCCACACTGGGGTGCCACCGCTACAGAACGGTAAAATAAAAACAGAAGTTGCCACATTACTTCCAGAAATGCCATTTTTGTGTAGTTCATTGGTCCACAGGAAAGTTCCATTCACACGTGGAGGAATTAGTGTTAGCTGCATCCATTCATAGTCCAGAAATAAATTCGTAGCCAAATTTTCGTATACAACCACGCACAATATTCCATGTCCATTCGGTTTTGTACTTGATGTTTCACCTTCTTTTAAATCATCTTGTTAATTAATGATTGACTATGTTCCTAAGACCTTCATGGGAACATGTCCTCGAGGATTCCCTGACACAGCAATGCTATGGGATATTAACAAGACATTTTGCTTGGAAGGATGAAAGTTGACTCAGGTAAACAATTTTTTTTTTCGAATTGGGTGCAGCTGCATTTTAAATAAAATTTTTATAATATTAATTTTTCCAATTAATAGGAACAACGCTCAGAATTTTAATTTTAATTTTTTGGCCCAATTTTTCATCGTGCGTAGTTTTAAGGCTGAGAGATCGATGGTCAGGTAATTATTGAATTGTCACTGCACAGTCCGTAATTTTCAAATACATCATTTGCAAAATTCACCAATCCGATTCATGCTTCACATCGTCAGGTATGAACCTAAGGTCAGTCCTAAATGTAAGATAATCAATCTAAACAATTTGCTTCTCTATTCTCAGAACAGTTCCAAAAGGAAAATTCGAACGAGCTGGTCGTGAGGAAGCAGGGCAAACAAATTATGAATAACCATTATAAACCTTGGTCTTTTTTCTCATTTTGCGTGTGAAATTTCCGAAAAAAACTCATCTGATTAGTTCCGCATTTAAATTAGACGCAATTGTGTACACTCTACACCTATTTTTGAGGCATTTTTGACGAGAGCAATATACGGGGCAACATTAATACCAATTAATGCTCGTGTCCAATTTTCTGATATCAAAGAAAAATTTCCTTGAAATAGTACCCCTGATAAAACGACTTCTATATATTTCTTGCCTCTGTGTTACACCATTTCCTGAGATCATAAGGGAAGAATTTCTAAGAAATCAGCGACTAAGTGTTTATGGTAGTAGTCATCTGTTATAACCTTAAATTGTGATTTTCTCGTATAAATTTTGCAGTAAATCGAATATTATGTTATTCATTTTGGAAATATCAAATATTATAAATTATCATACGAACACTAATTTTACGTAACATCTAATACGACTTTTTTGTACACAGGTGTGTAATAAAAATAAAATAATTTTCATACAGAATAGTATAAACGTTAAAAGAAAACAAGAATAAATGTTCCCGGAGAGACTTGAAACTTTTGGTCATTTAAAAAATAATCTAAGTGAACTTTCAGTTTCTTTTTAATGGAGATCTCGCAGTTTCGTGCGCTAGTTGACCCCTAAACGTACCTCTACGCTGCCCTCGAAACTCTCAAACGACGAGAGAGTTTTTTCATGTTAATTTCCATAACTAATTTGCCGGATGATTGCAGAGCTCGAAGAAGCCATTATGAGAAGTCCTGATGAAGTACCAGTCCATCGACCGGGCGAGATTTCTTTAAGACAATTCACCATTGACTTCAATGTATGGTTCACTTTAGAAGCGCTTATGATAAAGCATATTTCAACCGTTCACCAAGAAGATGCGTATTCAGGTAATTCAGCCGATAAACTTATCATTACAACGACTTTCTGAAGTTTTAACGAGGCTTTTGGGTTCGATTTATTGTAGCCAAGGTGATAGCCGCGGGTGGCGAGGCAGCGTTTCGAAAAAAGTTCAATGTTATTGAAACAAATTCAGGTGGTAAAAGTCAGCAATTCCCAAGCGACCAACGTTGGAATCTTCAAGTCAAAAATCGGAATGAAAATTCCGTAGATTTTTACACGGCTCGTGGTTATCTATAACGTTTTATCTTTAAACAAAGTAAAATATTTTTCATCCAGCACGACGATAAAAATATGTTGAGTTTGTGTGTCAGAAATTTAAAATGATGCGCTAGTGAATGAAGAATAAATATTCAGTACTTTTTCATCGAAATCAGCGAACACCATTATCAACAGCTTTTTTAACATAAAAAAGTTGCAATGCGAGTACGACTTATCTTAGATTTCAGAAGGAAAATTTTAAAGAGAGCTCGTTATTTTTCAAATTCATTTATTTGTAATCAGCTTCAAAACACTCCGTGTACGATGATATTAAAAATTTAGATCAGCATTTTTCTATTTTTAGGTTCAGAACAGATAGAGATGCAAAACATGCAGCACTATACTTCTTATTTCGCTGGGTACACATGTACAAATGTTCAGGAATAAAGTACTCAAAACTATATATATACTCGTCTATACGTATACATTGCCAGGACTTAAGAATTTTCAAAACTCTATTTTTTATGTGTTGTGAAAATTTCGAACTCTGGCTTAGTGTAAATAACACAGGTAGTTCAAAGAACATGCATATATTTACTGCAATATTCAAACAACACAGAACAAAGTTTATTGACAACCACAAAATCAACCAAACAAGAAAAATGT
Organism: Orchestia grillus; assembly: GCA_014899125.1. Lineage (NCBI taxonomy): Eukaryota > Metazoa > Arthropoda > Malacostraca > Amphipoda > Talitridae > Orchestia > Orchestia grillus. Next base: position 13,457 of record VOMN01091061.1, on the reverse strand, counting down.
TGGCGACAAAAGTATTTGACCAAAACTGACATCATGTTAATCATTTGTTTGTTTGAACAATTTGAGTGTCTCGATCAAAAATAAGGGTATAAATCTTCCAGAAACTTCCAGAAGCACGTGCACTGTCAACAGACTACGACGAACACAATCATTACATGTATAGATTTTACTGAAGACAGGTACCTAGTGAATACTACGACTAAAGTCGAAGAAGTACCCGAGGCTATTCCAAAGCAAATAGTAGGACTTCATAATGACAGATGAGCGTATAGACAAATTAGTGAACGGGATGTTCCATATATACCCGTTGTGGCCTATAGTCCGGAGTATCGAGAGATGGAACAACCTCCTGCCTGCCAAAAGTCAGAGCTCCTAGCAAGATCACAGGGCCCTCTCGACGCCATATGCTGAGAAACGAAACGAGACGAATGAGCCGTATATGTATACTACCACGTGTATATATATATATATATATATATACACATACCTACAGAAAGAACTAGATTATGAAGAATTCACGGCGGTCAAAAAACGGTCACTAGAGAGTTGCATCGACGCGGTCTACATGCCTTCACTCCACGCAGAACTTCTCTTCTAACAGCAACACAAGTAAAGAACTGTTTAACATTTGCCACAGACAAACTTGACAAAGGGATTAGGTTTTGAGAACAATTTGCATGGTCCGCTGAAAGGAACATTGAACTTTACGGCTGAGAAACGCTCTTCATGTTTGGCAGAAAACAGCGCTGCCTATGATCCTGAGAGCACATTTCTACCGTCAAGTATGGACGAGGCAACATCATGGTTTTAAGAGAACTCCACGTCATTGATGGAAAAATGGATAGTTCCATTTACGGGGGATACTGAAGCAAAGGTGCTTCTGCACGCAAGAAATTTATATGGCATAAGCAATATGCATTTTGCACATCTCTTCATGTATTTCTTTCACCATAAGCACAAAATTGCTAATTCCCATACTTTTTTATCAGACTGAGAGGACTGGACGTCCATGGTTCACGATGCGTAGAAATTAAATGCTGCAGCCATGTTTACACGATGCTTTTCGGCCGAACTTACCTTCCAACAACGATTTTATATGCTCATTTCAAAATTACTTTTCATTCGTTAACGCAGGGTTTTACCTATAATTTGTCTGTAAAATACCCTTCCAATTTTAACAATTTATCGTAAAATTGTAACAATGGGTAACATAGATACGCGCGTGCACCTTATGTTCCTGATGTTTTCATGACTCGTTACCCCAAAATAGCGTTCTGAGGAACGGTGCTAAAGCTCGGGCAGTAAAAAGTAAAAAGTCCAGCTGAAGATTTCAATTTCTACTCATCTTTTTATCTGTCTATGTATCCATCTACGAGTATACAGGGTGTTAGGGAAAAAGCAGTACCAAATTTCACACGTACAAGAAAGTGGTAAGCTGAAAACTTTCGCCTCTGTGAGATTTTGCAAAAAAAGGTTGTTTTTGAGATATTAGCTATTTAATGCTTGAAAGAAGGAAATTTGAAATCAAAATTGCCTACAAATGAAACAAAAACAAATAACATTTACTCACAGAAATTGTTCAAGTTTCTACCACCCCCATCTCTGCACTTGTGATATCTTTGACTTATGGAGTACTGGATATTGTGGAAAAGGCCTGGCATTTCACAAAAATCGCCAGTAGCCACTGCAATTCTTGCCATGCGATCTTCCTGTGATTTCACATATAGTTAATAAACAAGGCTTTTCCGGTGTCTCAAAAAATCAAGGTGCATCGATGTGCTCGGTGGAAACTTTCAACAATTTTTGCAAAGTAATTATATAAATAAATTATTCGGGGGCAACTTTGTTTAAAAAAAATCCTCCTTCCAACAATAAACCGCTAATATCTTATAAATCACATTTTTTTCGCAAAGTTCCATAGAGGCAGAAGTGTTCAGTTCGTCAGCTTCTGGTAGACGTCAAATTTTGTACCTCTTCTTCTATATTATCCTTCTATAGGTTAGACTTGTAAAAATTTCCATACCAGAATAAACGAACACGAAGCAAGTGTGCAAAGGAAGCAAGTAAATTCTCTTGTTTCAACATGTCCAACAAACTTGTACCAACTGGCGAAATCTCAAAATTTTCTCCTAATGCAAATAGATTAAACGAAAAAAATTTTTAGAATCTAGCTATTCATGAACACATTTAACCTGTTATAAACGAGACTAAAATATTTCTGACATCTAAAAATCAATAGTAAACTTTTATTCATGAAATTATTTCGGCAAAACACAAAAAAAAGTAAATAGATATCCTTTCTTGCAAATTGAATACATATTTGCCCGTCACAACTCCGATCTTTGAAAAGTTTTTTACTTTGAAAATTGTTTCTGGGAAGATTATCGAAAGCTAAGTTAAAATATAAAAATTCGGAAGAAGTCTCTTATTCAATCAATAAACATAAACCCTAGTCGTCTCCTATTTCAAGGAATAAAAATAGCGTCGCGGAAATGCTCGCGTATACGTACCACTTAACGAATCATGCATCCTATATACGATACATGCTGTATCCTATATAGGGTACATGCTGTATCCTATATAGGGTACATGCTGTATTCTATATACGGTACATGCTGCATACTATACAAGTATACTGCATCCTTATTCCTTATCCTACGCAAGGAGTTTCACAAATAACGGAACCCACTCAATAGCGGTTTCCCGTATCACTAACACTATCATACATTAAAATATCATAAATACTTAATTCAAAACATGTACTGTACACCCCAAAATGCAGCTTGCAAATAATATCTAATAGCAGGTCAAATCTTATCTTATGGTCCATTTTACTTCCATTAAAAACTTCTTTTCTTGGCGTTACTCACGTTATAATTGAGACTGACGTCTCTGGTGGCAGCAAAGTACCCGTCGACTTGGGTAGTTAGGTGTACAACAACTGCGATAGGGCTCTAAGAAACGTCAAATTTCAAGAAATAACATTGTTACTGACAATGGAAAGGACCATAAGGTACGATTTGACCGGCGATTAGACTACTCGTAAGCTGCAGTTTGGGGTGTACAGTAAATGTTTGAATTAAATGCTTATGATATTTTCCTACATGATGGTATTAGCGATACGGGAAACCACTATTGAGAGGGTTCCGTTTTTTGTGAAACTCCCTGTGTACTGCTTACGCAAGAAAGAAACGTATTAAATATGTGGAATACGAATTACCCGAATTTCCAGCTAGTAGTCGCACTATAGTCAAATGTTGACCAAAGCTACGAATTCTACATTTTGCTGAATTTTCATCGACTTTGGTGGGTATTTATTGCTTTGTGCGAGCCGACTTTAGCATTTTTCGATATTTTCCTATGCATGGAACTTGCGTTACTTTTTAGTACCGGGACGTAATTGATCTGTTGAAAGTAAGCTGTAATCTGATTGAAAAAATTTTCTTCAGAAAACGAAAAGAAATTCCGCCTTGTTTAACAGTTGCAGATGCTACGAATGAAGTTCAAGGTGCGTGCATTTTTCCAAAATTTCGTAATAAAGTTACGAAAACGAATTTTGGAGGGTTGAATGCTTGTTTCTAGTGCATGAGGGTATGATGCATGCAAGTGAGCGGGACTGGAAAGAAATTCTGTTGGCGAATTCATTCATATCGAGATACGTCATCTAAAATATCGATATATGATTTCACAGCACACTAATAATGTACGTACATATTCAACTAGGTAGGGAGAAAGAAAGGGAAATACAAAATGAAAGAACATAAATTACTAAATTGAAACCATGTTTTGCTTACCTTGTCCGCAGTTTAACAACATGGGAAGGTACTTATGCCCCGTCGAGTACCTCCCTTCCCCNAGCACACGGTTGTGCGTAGTCTGACCTGCGCAGAGACCAATACGTGGCATTTGTGACTGACGTCACGCACCGTCTATGTGAGCGTTTCATGGTATACCAACTGAAATTTCCACACAGAGATACAGAAACCGAAAATAGATCCAAGGCTGCAACGGGCCAGAATACATATTACACAGCATTTTCATCGCATAAAAGGAGTACGGGAAAATTGAGTAAAAAGTTATCATCGTAAGACTAATGAGTAATTGGTTTCGTTGAGGGTACGTTGAGTTCAAATTTTTATATCACGGTGAGCTCAAGAAATGAGGAGTTAATGCAGAAAATTATGTACGATCAAATTAGATGCAACAACCTATGTGTCTAAACGATAAAGAAGCGATATGTGACATGATAAAACTGTAAAATACATTAGCTAGCAAAAAGGAAAAGCGCCTTCGCAGGTCGAAGGAGTAACTCCTCAAGAAATTTTCAACGTCAGTTGTCGCCGGTGAAATAAAAATGTTTCGGTGACATCACAACTAGAAACTCGAGGCAGAAGAGGCTAGGCCCTGTAAAACATAAATGCATCAGTAACAAAAAAAAACACGAGAGACAAATTTAACTTTAAGGTCCATTCTATCTCGCATGTTTCAATTAAGAAGTGCCTCATTAAATTTAAATAAGCCTTAGTACGTTTATTTGCTCCGAATTATTGTCGTATTAATTAATAATTATTGGATGATGTAATTTTTTTAAGAAAAGACATTCCTAGCTTATCCATAGATAGTTTAACCTGACACGAATGGGTCTGAAGACTAGCATAGGGCTTTAAAATAACAGTTTAGTCACAATCGAAAATTAATTTTTATAGCTAAGATATTCGATTTTGTATTTCATTGTCCTCCAGTGCACACGTATCCTGTTTTACTCCTGCTCCTGGTGTGGAATTATGTTCTTTTGAATACATGTAATAGTTATCAATTTTACAATTATTATTACAGATATTTTAAGCTTCATCTTTAGAGAGCCACCATTTCGAAAATGCTAAGATAAAAATTTGTCACTTCATTGAACGCGACGATATTTGTACAAATTTTTCAATTCGTGGGACTAATGATGTAAAATAGCTGTTTTCTAAGATTTTACATCGCCTTCCTGGGTCGTCTGTCTACTTGGCATTTGTTGTTAGTGTACTGGGGACATAAATGACTTTTTTCTTTAAATGGTGAACTGAGAACGTCATGAAAAATTTAGCATTCAATAGAAGCAAAGTAAGATGAAGGACTCCGTTGACGCATGCATGAGAAAACAATGAGAATGGAAACTTTTTTGGGTCTTTAGAAAAACAACTTGTGTTTATGTATGTACGTCGCATACGTCATGTGATGTACGCCCTTACTCGTCGAAATCTTGGCCAGGGAAAATATAACTAAAAATCAGAGCTCACAACCACTTAAAAATATTCGAAGCATGTTGCGCCTCGTAAAATTAAATATAGCATGAACTACAATTAATTTCCAAATTCAATCTTACAGCTTTAAAATGTTCTCCGAAATCTATCTATCTATCTATTTATATAATATGAAAACTTGGTCGTCTTGCTTATTTCTCTGCTTAAAACCGTGCACACGTTTGTCTGTCGGATCTGAGATATTTGAAATTTATACTCTTCGTTTAATCCTGTATTGTGGATACCGACTTAACTGCATATATATTTCTGGATACGGTTTGCCTATAAAAGTCGAGTTTTCTTTATTTTCGACTATTTATAATCAATTCATGATTTAAATTTTGTTTGACCCAATGGGTCACGGGTTATTTAGTAGTAAAATAAAACTAACAAAACCTATAAGCAATATTACCAAGTATGAAATCACGATATCATAGATGGTTTTTCTTCGCTCTGAAACCTGGAGATGAAATAACTGCGCTTCAGAATATTTCTGGTGCTATCTCCATGCGCAGCTGTGGCGGTGAGAATCTATCTATCTATCTAGTAAAATACTAAAACTCTGGTCGTCTTGCTTGCTTGAACCCGTGCGCAGAAGAGCCGAATTTAAGTCGGGCAATTTAGTAAAGTGGATTCGGGAATGAAGAATTTGTCTGCTGGCTCTGAGATATTCGAAATTTATACTCTTCGTTTAATCCTATATTGCGGATATCGACTTAACTACATCGGATATATTTCTGGAAACGCTTTGATTTTAATAAATTTTATTTGACCCAACGGGTCACGTGTTGTCTAGTCCGTCACTAAATGTGACTTTTTCACTCAGATGTGTGCACACTTGGGGCGACTCGTCTGGCCCACTTGTGTGTATCGATCGAATTGCTCATTGGCGCAAGGAAAATCTCCGCAGCAACTCAATTGGTTCATCAAGTTTTGTATGTGAATACCTAAAACCACGAATTACAATAACTTGCGAAGTTTCAAACTTTTATTCGTTGGTTCCAATGTCACCGATGCGCGGATAATACACAATCATGATTTTCATGGTGAGTTTTGTGTAGCACGATTTTGGTACACGATCAACGGCAATGCTTATGAGAAATACTGAAAATAACAAGGAGTATGATAATAAATCGATAAATTTGTGAACGTTTTTTTCTGTCCTAACCCATCGAATGAGCAAAATTAAGAGTAAAAACTCACAATTCGAAATACATCGGTTCTTCTCCGCAACTTCACAGTTAGGCCTGATTACTAAAAATCGTTACTGATTCAAGATGTTCTCCAAAGTAATTGAATTGAAATACCTACATGATATCAACAGCAACAAACAAATGAAGAAAATTGAACTCGTCTGAATTGAACTCATCTGAATTTAACTCATCTGAATTTAACTGAATGCTTTAACACTGATGCACGCCATATCTGCAAAGTTCAAAGTCTGTCGAAATGGGATCCCTCTGCCCCATGGTTGGCAGGCGCTGTCGAGAGGACAGCGCTCTGCAAATAACAGCCTGCAAATCATTATCGTGTTCGATGCATGCGTTGGTTGATATCGCGCGAGTATTTTTTCCGAATTAAGCACTAGTAAATGAGAACATTTTTCCACGAATTAAATTTGGTAAGAAATGTTCAGAGGCAAAGCTGCAGTCAAATTTCGAAATATTGCAGGAATGAATCATTCAAATCAATAAGTCGGTATTGAAAACGTTCATTCCAGAAATTCAGGGACGCTACATGGGTTTTTGAGTAGCATTTATTGCTCTCTTTTGACAGTTATTACGAACTTATCGGCAATTTGCACCGTTTAACATCGCACTACGCGTCTCTTCTCGCGCTCAGTCAGACGGTGCTGTAGCCACTCATCAAGAACGAAAGGAGAAACTTCCTCCATTATGAAAAGGCATTCCAATATCAGAAAGATTTTCCTATAAAAAACAGAAAAACTTCTCCGGTTACGGTATTGCTTTCAAAATGTTTCAGAGGCCCGCGAGCAGTTCAAAGATGCCTGAATTGTGATGGTCACGAGAATCAACTTGAAACCTCAAATTTCATTTTTCATTACAAAATGAATAGTTGAGCTGAAGGTCAGATCGGACATATGTTCATCTATGATCACGGTTCGTGAATTTTCGGTAAATTAATGATTTTTAACGAAGTTTATTCCAAAGTAAGTTATTGTTCGTCCATATCTCCAGCTTATGTAATTAATATGTTTATAATATATATTAATGTATAATTTATTTGTGAAAGCATTTCAATACTGAATTAAGAAATGAAGGAAATGAACATTTTCAACATAAGTTCGACATTGTGTTAGTGTCTCTAAGAAAACGTTCTATGGAAAGACTCAACAAAAAACACGTTATTCACTACTTTTAATATGAAAGACCACTTTAAGATACATGTGACGAAGATACGCGAGCGCTGGCGGGAGAAACGACGGATGAATATAGTGAAATAAAAAAGTAGTGACTTACATCTGGTAAAGAATGATTCATTGAAAGTGTTTCTTGAAAACTACGGGATTTTCGATATCAAGTACAGCATTTCTCTGATTTTTCGAAGAAAATTTAACCAACTCATTGTAAAGCTTTGTGACCATTTCATGAGTAATTTTTATCATTGAAACAAGCACTGTTTCTTGCATTCACATTTTTTTAGACACTTTTTTGTAAAAAATTATGAAAAAATTGGGAAATATGTTGTAATAAACAGCACAATTCTTGTATAGCTGATATTTCCGAGCATTCTACGCACTCTGATATCAAAGTCTGCTAACAAGAGCTTTCAAATAAAGTTTTTTAGCTCTTATTTCTAAACGTCGACGTTCGTGTTCGAATCAGGACACTTTAAACTCTATTTAACTTTTAACTCTTGCATCTACGTCTCAGACATCTCATGGAAATATGACGAAGGTACCCTGTAATTAACTGCACGACGAAGGTTAGACCTGCTTAGTCTGGTCATTTGAGAGAACGGAGCTCGTGTGCCAACATCAGGGACCTGCTTAGTCTGGTCTGGGTCTGGTCAGGGTTTGATCAGGGTCTGGTCAGGGTGCTAAACCCAAGTGCGGCACAGTACTTCACTCAGATCAAGACAAACTTGGTCCTCAAGCTCAACTTGTGAAGTTTCATTGCTCTAGTTGACAATGCTACTACCTAATTCATCATCAGTGTTACTCATGCAGTCGCGGATAATGCTACTACAATTTAATTAAATATTAGTCTTAGTCATCATGGCTGAATAGGGCTTCTATTTAATTTTGTTATCATTCATTTCAAACATTTATGTCACACAATAAAATTGTTTTAATGGTATCTGGTAACAGATAAACTCAAATTTCGGAGGTAATATTACGAATTTTTAGTACGGTTAAAAGTTGCCGTTTAAAAATTTCGCCGTTTCTTTCCTGCATATAATTTAACGTTCATTTAACGTTGTTCTCCTGCGTATTATTTATCATTTATCTGCATGTATTTATCTTTCATGCATCGTTTTTCTGCTGCACAACAATTATCGTTTATTTATCGTTTCTCTCCATCATACACTTATAGTTTGTCCTTCGTTTTTCTCCAGAGATTGCAGAAGGCAAGCCACGGTGAGTGTACTCACCCACACTTAGTCCTGCGCTTGCTTACATTTCTGTCTCCCATTGAGTGGACCCTGCAAGGCATTTTGCGCAAGCAACAGCAATAAGGTGTTGTTTTTAAATTGTCAATATTCGATATATACGTTGACTTTACTTTGCCGAATATTTTGAATGTTAATGTCCTAAATCTAAACACGATGGTTATTTGCACTAACGAAATGTCACACTGGAGGAATTTTTCCGTATAAATCTCGTGCACTTATTTCTAAATTTTATTGTTTTACTGGCAGTGAGTCTAATTACAAAACTTAAATCTATTGCTTTCGAAGAGCATGTCAAGTAATGTCGACCTTTATGAATATCTTTCTATTTTGTGATGCAAACTAACATTGAAGGTGATGGAGAAAATAAACCTTATAATATTCTATTTGAACATTACGAGCCAAGGTTCATTCTCAAAAAAATAAGCAGAAGTGAGACAGAAAACACTTTATTGAGGCCTAATCACTGAAACCATTGAAAGCTCAATAAAAGTATTTCTAAATTGACCCACAACAACATCGTACTGTTGGCGTTATTATTATCATTGGCCATTATTCTCACACAATCTCGTTTCATGTTTCTGTCGCGATTTTCGATATAAATTTTCGCTTCTAAATTACAAATACAACAAAATTAGTGAATAAGGGTTTAGTTGTTGGAAGCTTTCGTCATTTTAGAAGGTATTTGCTGGCCGACTGGGGTATTCGCCTCTGATGTTTGTGCAGTAAACTTGACAGCGCATTTCGTTGTAACAATATTTCGTTACGCAAAACGAGGCGAGCAATCATGAAATTTGTTTTTGCTCTCTAACCGCCCCCACTTGTTCGAATACGTGAAAGCAGTAGTTCACCGACTTATTGCAAGCGTCGTTTCGCTTGTTTTCAAAAATTTCTGTTTCTCAATATTCATGTCGACTTAGGAAGACACGGGATTTAAATGATAAAATTAGCACATCATGAATGAACGAAATGATTATTGAGATACATGGTGTTATTATCCCATTGATATTTTGAAATAGAATGAATTTATGAATGATTTATCCATGAATTGTTTAAAGAGTTTTCACTCCCTATTGTCTTAATCTTCCATCGTTGAAGGGAACTCGAATTGAAAAATTATCATCACGGACTTACATAAGAATTGAGTTTTGGCGAGCGTTTGCAGTATTCAAGTTGCTTACCTGGTGAAAATATTTTAAGACGCAGACTTTATGCCCCAATTCAAAAGCGTAGTTAAAAATTGTAGAAAAAACTGGGTATTTACGCGAAGATTAGAATTTACTGTTAAGAAAATGAAACGTTGCATAAGAATAAAAAATGGAACGAAATCTACGAAAATTGAATCTTGAAAGCGTAACTTGAGAGCGTTTCGTGAACAAATGATCAACTTGGAATGCTAAATTGATACTATAGATAACATTTAATCTTTTCTATCGATAATTGCTAGTACTCTTCAAGTATTTGCAAAGAAATTATCTGAGAGTCACCTTGGCCTGTGTACACTACGTGCTGTGGGACTCGCCACAGGACGCTTGGGACTCGCCACAGCACGCTTGGGACGCTTGGGACTCGCCACAGCACGCTTGGGACGCTTGGGACTCGTCACGCCAAGCAAGTGCGCGACTTCTTCAATCACAAAATTCCATATGCACTTGGGGGATCCCTCGTGGACAGATTCTATTGGCAATTCTACGGGGTTGGAAATTTTTAAATGATGCTTCTGGTGAAAAATTAAATTGTTCTGTAGATATTTACAGTACGTTAAAAAGATTGAGCTGATCTAACTTCATATTTTTAATAGTCTATTATGCAATCGTTCTCAGGAAAGGGGAAAAATGAACAAACTCGAGTAAAATTATTCAAGAACCATACATTTCTTCTCGTCGCTATTCGTCGTCATAATCGGTCACAAAGTTTTTCTTTCATCGAAACGTGCATGAGTCGTCGACATTTTTTCGGTGCATTTCAACTTCACCATCGATGGCTGGATTTGATTTTTGTTGGAATAATATATCCAACGACTTTCTGCACATTTTTACTGGATTATGAATGTCATTTTTCATTTCCAGATGGAATATTTCTCATTTGCAGGTGTCATTGCCTATAAAGTGTTAAGTTTTTTACAGAGGAAACAGCAATGGAAAAATTCAAATCCTTTGGCTTTTACTTCTTGTCGCTCTGTGACAAGGAGTAAAGGTAAGTAAGTCAAACTGAAGCGCTGTAGGAATCTCCGGCGTGCCTATTTGCAAAAAGCGTCATTTCTAGAGCGCAAATGATGTTCCAGAATCCTGCTTAACGATATCTCAGCGGAATTGAAGGCTGGAGAAGAACAAATTCTAGATATCTGAGGATGAAATAGAAGTAGGAAGGAACGTTGTATGGCTTTGACGTGTGTGGGTCGGCTGGTGACGATGGCAGGCATCGATCCACGATGGCAACTCTTCAAAATTGTTTGGGAAAATGCGAGCATTAAACTAGGGTTTGTGTAATATTATTGTACTATACACAGTTGTCAAGAACGTTCGTTGGATGAACCTCACTTTAAAACTTTCTTCCATAAAGTTATGTTTCAAATTTTATGCACGCTCGAGAACGGAAGCGTTCCGAAAACGTTTATTTGCAGCGATAGCGTTGTTGTATTACTCTTAAATAGCGGGGTTATGTATATTTCTCTCTTTATCAGTTGTTTTTTTTCTTCGCAGACGATCGGCTGCTAAGGGAATTCAAATCTGCAAGCAGCTCCAGTAAATTCTAAAGTGAGTATTCACAAGCATCAGCCTATAATTTTTTCAATAACATTCTGTACAGGGCTCAATAAGCCATGCAAAAATGCAGCATGACACAGTGCTTACAGTACAGTAGTTAGTAGTGCTTGCAGTAGAAAAAAGTATCAAAAGAAGTGAAAGATGCGCATAACTATGTGCAGTATAACTGGAGCAAGTATATATTAATTCATAGACAGCAAACAAACTAAACAGAGATGGTAGTCAAGAAATCAGCGTAACAAAACATGGTAATTATGAAAGAAAAAATACGAAATAAAAAAGCTTAACACAATTTTTTTATCCATTCGTAGGAGTCACTATAGCGTTGCATCAACTGAAATTTTAACAAGGTTTTGAGCAGATCTAGCCGGTGCTTTCACTCACGATGCAAGGTCAAGAGAAATACTGTCTCAAATGCTAAAATCTCGCTTCATCTCCGAGTACGTGATGTATGTGTGTTCATCAAATTTTATTTAGAGCTCAACTGAAAACCTCTTTTCATGAGGTGGGAAAAAACAAGCCTAATTCTCAACAGCAACTCAACTGAAACTCAAAAGAATCATCAATTTTGTAGGTCTTTCTGGCACCGATACCTTTGGCATTCGAAGTTTGCTTTGAAGTCATAGCGAAGGTTGAATTCCTGACCCTGGTGGTGGGAGGCACCAGGTTCACCAAGACGGTGCTGAACAAGGACGAGTTCGTGTGCCTGTCGGCCGGACTGCGCTTTTGAACGGAAAAGATTTGAACAACTGTTCCAAGGAAGCGCGGAAACAAGGTTCGAATTCATTCGAAGTTAAGCACATGTCTAACTTTTTCGTAGCCCGCTAGAAAATCTTATAAATAGGTGATAGAAATACTTCAATGGATAAAACTGAGGATATTTGTGATCGTTCCGGCTAAAATGTTAGACTGGGTCGTAGCTGAAGTTCTTGACTCGAATTGAAAAATGTATTTTGGTGCCAACGTTAGTCGCTTGGTATGCTGGGACGATATACATACTTCTAAGGCAGAAAAAAATTCGTGTGCAAATATTCGTTTACAATGTCTTGACCTGAATTTGTATTTAAAGTGATCGTCGAGCAGTTGTTTCATAAATGAATTGAAAATATATTTTTTTTTGGACTGCTACCTGAAAGTTATATTAAGCCGTAATGGCCTTAGACGTCATTTCGGTTATGGCTTTCATTTCCTTTAAGAGTTCGCTTGAAGAGATTTTTTTCTGTAAGTGCTGAAATTCTATTTCTTAGAAATCTCCGATTGCCATAAAATGAAATTTCCGTGTGATTGTTGCTAGTGATATTTGACTGATGAAAAATGTTCTGTAGGAAAGAAATTCTTGCAGAAAACACTTAGTTGCTATAGCAGCCTCAGAAATTCCTCTTCTCAATTTTATCTAGTTTTTATCGGACTTTTAAGTAACTGGAGAATACTCTTTCTGGAAAATTACTACAGATAAGGATAATTAAATTGATGTATTTCTTAGCTAATTTGGTGCCTAATTTTATTAACCTTCAATTGTTAGTATGTCTCTGAAAGAACCTCATCATAAGTTAAAATTAATACATTTTTTTCTGTTCGACAGAGTAGAATGCTTTCTTCTTCAATGACCAGAATGAACGCTACGGCTCTAACCAGCCGCTGGACGAGGATGCTGGCCATTGTTTCGGTGACGGTTTCGTTGTATACGTTGCGGAAATTCCGATCACTGACAACGTATTGACTGGTGAGCGAGCTGTTATACAGAGTGTTCCAAAAAATGTACCCCTTTTTTTGA